>SNQJ01S0035147.1:15370-25435 GCA_010110895.2 Picea sitchensis | reverse complement strand
AAGGCGGATGTAAGAAGACCTAATAGAAGCTTCCGCTTCTAGAAGGATCTTCCTCTAGATGCTTCTCTTAATAGACATATTTAGTATAAATAAGGGGCGAGGGTATGTGAACCCTAGCTTGGAGATTATTGTAACAAAGCGTTTCTCGACTGGAGGTTGCCCCCTCGAAGAGGCCTGTGAACATTGATTTTTGTATCAAAGTGATTTTCTATTGTTATTTCGTATATCATTTATGTGTATTGTGAAGATTATGCTGGATATTTTACTGTTATTCTTCCATTTCTAGCATTTTATTTCTGTCCTTTATATTTTATATATCTGGTATCTTGCAACTTTGGTAGACTCGATACTCTCCAAGAGAAGAGTGGGATCAATCGAAGATTGCATAGGCACGACCACTTCCTCAACCACTTGATGAATAGGATGCGAGACAACATGTTATGAAGGAGCATCACCCCCCAAAAGAGGACTGGGATCAACCAAATATTTCATCAGCATGACCACTTCATTAACCAAAGGATGAATAGATTGTGGGGAAACTGAATAAGACGCATAATCATAAGAGATTGTAGACATGGACCACAATATTCATGCCTCTAGAATTCTGGGGCACATATGAATACGGTGATCTCCCTTGCAAAGCTTACAAGGGAACTTAGGCTTACATCTTATCCATCTAGGTTTCTCAATGGAATCAGTGCCCCCAACATAACTAGTAGTGGTTGGTTTCTCATCTCCAACATGATTTTCTAAGGTTGGTGATTGGTTGATAACATGTCTCGCAGAGGCTACAGACCTATCACTAGTATGACTATAAGTGACTGGACTTTCCCCCCCAACATAACTTACATAGGTTGGTTGCTTGTCCCCTAGCATGACTTGCAGAGGCTAGGTGTTGGTATTCAACATGACTTGCAAAGTTTTATGACCTATATCCAACATGAATCACATAGGTTGGTGATTTCTTCTTCCTATTCTTCCTCTTTCTATTTCATTTAGACTTCCGGTTACTAGTAGCTATACTTTTACTAGAGAAGGAAGAAGGAGGAGGATAAGACTTTTTTTACGAAGGAATGTCAATATGATGCCCATGACATAAGGTTCTTTACAGAGAAGTGTTAATATCATTTGGGACATTTGGAATGGTACTCAACTAAACCGGTAGTCCCATATTCAACCCAGGAATGTACAAAGTGGCCATCAAAGGGACACCAACGTTTCCAAAGACAGAAAAATCACAAGAATCCCCTTGTGAATGGGTTCCTTGGTTGGTATCATCGGTAAATTTGGCCATGAAGATATTATGCACATGTTCTTCCCTTGCAGGATCATTCAAGTCTGTAAAAGTCACACACTGAATCTGGTAAATTAATGGTACAAAATATATGCCTATAAGGAGGCAGATTCACATTTCTAAGCAGAAGACCCAAAATTCCTCATGATCGATGGAGTGGGAGGTATACCACCTTAGGTCAGAGACCCAAAGCAATGACTGACTAACTCACTATGGAAAAATAAGGAGCACATAGTACACCACTAAAAAGTCCCTAAATATAAATCAAGCAAAATGTAGGAAGAACAGTTACGCCAATCAACACTAGAGCAACTTATCGGTGCAAGTGTAACTCGAACAAATAAACACCCTCCGAGTATACTCTGTGAAGCATGGTCCGACGTATGTCCTAGGTACTGCGATATACCCCCACAATCACATTTGTAAGTACTTATAAAAAGGAAACTAAGTTTTCATCTCGCAGTCAGTCACTAGGTGGGTACAATCGACAGTTGGGAAGATCATATGAACATGATAACTATGTCTGAAGCCTTTCAAGGGTACTAAAAGAAAATGATCCAGAAGAAAACTGAGGATCCAAAATGGATTCAAGGTCCATGAAGCTCCGTAGTCAACTGCAGTTAGCATAATCTCAAGAATGACCCTCAAATACAATCCCCACTATAATTGGTATGGATTTGGAGGGGATATCTCCTTTGCCTTTCCTCACACGACGACCTGTTTAGCCTCTGTATTAGAGGGGGGTCCCAACAAACTTTTACGAGAAATGGACTTCAAAACTCTTTAAATTAGTCTCTTAAGTTTGTTTAGTGGCCTTGGAGAGTTTCCTCTCCACACCTAATCCAAGGCCCTAAATCCTAGTGTAGTTGGTGTACCCTACAAACAAAAAGGTCTAATTGATTTTAAATTAAGCGCTAATTTTAGTGGCTTGATTAAATAGGGGTGTGGTAGTGAAACTGATGTTGTTTGAGACTCTTGCAAAAATGAAACTGATAAGAACACCGAAAAATAAAAATTTACACTAATCCTTCAAATGAAAAGAGTTTCAAGGAAGAAAAAGCATGAACAATCCTTCAAACCTAAAGATGCAATCTTTTCTCCTTTCCATGCAAAATGCACAATGCAACTTTTGATTGAAAAGAGAAAATGAAAGGATTTTCTTTCTTACTTTTCTTTTGAAATTATTTCAAGATGAGAATAAAACACAACCCTATGCTAATTCCTTTTTATTTTTCAAATAACAATTCAAAGCAATGCAAAGAAAGAAAGAGATCTAACTAGCATAAAAACTAGGTTTTGTTTTTTTCTCCAAAGAAAAACTAACAAAAGATGCTAAAAAAAAATACAGAATACATTATTCATGGTCCCCCGGGCCATGAGGGGGGTATATATTTTAAATGCAACTCATTTTTCTTGAAATTCAAGATAAAAATAAGCCAAAAATGCTTGGAAACACAGAAAGACAAAGAAACCTATAAAAGAGGATTTCTTTGCAATTTCATAAACAATCTAAGCCTTGAATCTAGCCAAACCATAATCAACAAAGGCCCCAGAAAATCTGGAAGGCCTGAGAAGCCAAGGATTTCCTGAAAGGAAAGGAAAGATTTTTGAAAAAACTTCTCAAGATGGCAGGTATGTGTGTTATGCACAGTTAGCTTGCGTATATATGTGGTTTGTGTATATAGTAAAAGGCATATGTACACAGTCTAGGTATAGAACAGGTTGTGCACGTGACTGAAAATTCTCAAAAAAGAGAAATATTTACACATAGCACCCAAATCATAGAAGCACCTAGAAGGTGACCAGAGACCCAAACTGACTCAACATATGCTTAATTATCAAGAATATCTAAAGAGTTAGTTATTCATGAAAACGTTCATAAACACAAATACATAGACATAAATATATAGGGAAAGAACCTTTCTCTTTTATTAATAACAAAATTGGAGGTTACAAACCTCACTTGGGTTCCTCTACTTTGTCTACAAGTGCACTATTCCCAATACTATCCTCACCACCAAAAATCCAATATAAGGGAAAAGGATGGATGGAAGGGAATGTTGAGGATGAAACTCAGAGGAGAATGAAAAAAGCTTAGGAAACAAGGGAGAAAATTCGACAGAGTTCTCTTGCCTCTAGTTTGATATATCTAAATGACCCCCCTAGGGCCCTTTTTATATGAGAAAATGATGGTTAAGTCGTTTCCATAAGGGCTATAGGAGGTAAGATGGTTGAAAAACCTAATATATCTTGTAAACTCTACCGAAAAGTACATATTTTATATTTTTTTGCAACTTTTTAGAGTACACGCGGGATTTCAGTTGTGCAACTAGCGTATGTATTTGGGATTTTAGGCATGAAAATAGAATGTGTACGTGCTTTGCATATGCATCAGGGTGCATATGTCATACACAAAATGTGTTTTGAGAAGAACTCTAGCAAAAAGGGTTGGCAGATGTGTGAATGAGTAGGCCAACATAAAAAAATGCATAGTAGTGGAATTTTGAGTTATAACACCCATAGAAATCAATTCCTAAAGATGTCAGGTGAAATCGTACAAGCAATGCAACCAACTAGTCTTCTCATCAAGGTATCTCCCCCGGTGCTTAATTACATAATACAACAAAGATAAGTCAAGAACATAATAATCATGAGCATAAATAAACATGTGATCAATCATAGAAAGAAACTCATGGAAGTAGGTGGGAAAGAGAAAATCATGTTGGAAAGGGTAGCCACAAGCTTGATTAATCCATCTCTGAATGGGAATTCCACATATAGATGACGACTCGTCCTCATCCTCACTAAGAATACCACTGCTTTCCGAAGTCTGTGATGGGATGAAAAATCTGTAGAATATTGTTAATGATTTTAATTATCACATGTTTGGTGATCAACATGTGGACCCAAATAAGGCATGCTTACTAATTAAATATGTATAAATAGATCATGATTGCAAGGTAAAAGGTAAATGTGTGAATGGTTGATATGTAATTAAAGTAGAATGCAATAAATCTTCAATTTCCTTACAAACAACACCATATATGTGTCTTGTTTAATTGGGTTGTGTCCCCGCATTCTTAAGTTAGCGTAGGTGTTTGATCTGGAGTTATCAACGGAACAAAATGAATAACATATTGAATACAATAACACCGAGATACGGAGAAAAACAACAGATATCCAGTGAACAATAACTTCTATTGAATAAATAAAATAGGCTAAAACTGTAAAACTACAGAACTGAAAACAACTTGCTCGAATGTTGGTAACTATCTCTGAGAAGAGATGTGGCTACTACGCGCATATGTCTAATAAAAATGATTACAATGAGGCTCTAGAGGCCTTTTTAACATTACTCATGAATTCCAAAACCCTAGATACCCAAAAACCTAATCCTAGGAGATGAAATGCCAAAAGTTATGTGGGCCTCGATGGGTAAGTTGGTACCTCAACTTCCTGGGGTCATAACTTTTGCATACGACCTTTATTTTAGGCATGTGATATCATGTTGGAAAGGTATTTTCGAGAACTACACATTATGTCGTCAAACTTTGATTGTGTCTATAGTTTGAATGTGGAAAGTAAAAAAAAAAAAAAAACATTGTTTAGGGCCCCAAAATGGCCCTGGAAGTACAAAAAGATGTATTGACATGAAAATTTCCAAAATAAGCCAGTTGGATTAGGTGAGTGGCCACCAATATCCACCTAGAGGCTATGTAGGACTTCAGATATCCCCGAAAGTGTAAAACCCACAATTACAAAGAAGTACAAAAGAACATGATGAACTGAAAACTATTAAGAGGAGCCAGTTGGAATAAGTGGGTGGCCACCAATATCCACGTGGATCAATGTTTATGTCATTGTCTTACATAGCACACAAATTTGTAAATGCATTATGTTTTTCTTGCTTTCTAGTTTAGATTTATTGGGTTGTATCTATGTGCTAAGATGTGCTAATATTCCCTAATAAATCAATGAGGGCTTATAATAACAACACACATTGGTCTTCATATAATATTCAAGGTGGATTTATTGTTTCCTTACTATCCTCCGTTACTTCAATAATCAATTGTTCAAACTAAACTCTGGATGACATTCACCATGAGTGCAACACAATCAACATAGAAAGACAGTTAGGTCATTGATGAGACAATCGACACACAAAAGGCAAGGCCATTTTAATATCCTACAAAATTGAAGGCATGATAGTTCTCTACAGAAACCAAATACTTCACACTTGATAAAGCATGCTAGAAGTTTACTCACGTCTTTCATATGCAATGAGGACCAACTCTTATGGAGGGCCTTAAATGCAATGGAGAGCAATTTTCTTTGAAAGGAGGGAAAGGACCTATGATCCATGTTCTTGTGAAGTTATGTGTGTCTTGACCTTCAATTTTAGAACCATTTCTATGCCAATGAGTAAATATTTAAGTTAGTGTCAACAATGATTACTAGATTACCTACACACCTTTAAGTGACAACTTAGCTTGCCATGTCAATGCCAACTCACAATGTAGTGGTCTTGGGTTGATGTTGAGATGGGTGATCAAGTCAATCGTAGTCCCACACCAACATTTGTGATCAAGTTGAAGTTAAATAATACCCATATCTAATTCATAAAATGAGGTGGTGTTTAATCTCATCCATTTTTCCCAAGACTAATAATTAGAATAAACCTAATAATTAAAATAAACCTTAGATAACTTAATTAGTAATTTTGACTAATCATATAAATATATGTAACTTTTTGTCATTTATACTCTCTCAACCTTTTAACACCATCACTTTTTAGGATTACACATTGCCTCATATCCTTATCCACAAGCATTTACCACCATGCTCTCCCCATTTTTAGGAATTGCAACTTCCAATTGTAATAGTGGCAAATCAATTATGTAGCGTTCTTATAATAGGATACAGTGTAGACATTGATTGATCCAAATTACTTGTCCTTTCTTTGTATAAACATTAATTGTGATTTTTTTTTCTTTATTATTTGCTATTTAATATTTTGTGTTTTATTATTTTTTTAAAGTACAAATACTTTTATTTTTTCTTGGAAATATTGGTTTTTTTTTAAGACAAACTATTTTTTTTCAAAATATTGTTTTATAAAAACTTATAGATGTCTTTTTCTTGTCGAACAATACATTTAAAAACATACAACTGTCCTTTTTTGATTTGACAATATATAAAAAGACTTACAGCTGCCATTTTTTTTGGGGGTTAACAATGTATTAAATAACTTGCATTTGTTTTTCTTAATACATTTAAAAATACTTACAAGTATCTTTTTTCATGAGACAATATACAGAACTTGGTTAATATTATTTTGCGATTTTTTAGATTGAACTACACCTATTTCAGAATATGACATTTAAACACAGTTTATTTTTGGCTATACCTGTAACATCTCTGTTGCATGTTTATTTCTGGGCTATACTGCTATAGCTCCGTTGCATAACATTAGTGCGCATTCTTTGGTTCATTCTGCTCTGTGCACTAACTTCAAGTTTTGGTTTGGATTAATTTTAATGGAGATTGAGATATTTAGAAAGAATAGGAAAAGTTGACTGAGAGGACATGAAGCCATAGTGACCTAACCTACCACTAGAGACAAATTACACGCGAATTGACAAAGAAAGAACGAAATCCTTATTCCGATCCAATCCAACCCTATCCAATTCCAAGGCCCAAAGGAGAAAAGAAGAGATAGAAAGAACATTCCTCATCATCATGTGATAGTGCTTCATTCAGACAAGCTGAGATCATCCCCCACAATTGAAATGAAAGGCTGGCATGCCATGGCAAGTATCAATGACAACACTTCATCTCATCTCATCTGGGGACCAGTTGCTTCCCGATAATTCCACTTACATCCCACACTATGCACTATATATATATATATATACATATAATATAGATATATACTTCCCCTTTTGTGCTCTGGATTCCCACCGCCATTCCTCACTGATTTTCTCTCTCTCCCCACAAAGCCTGTCTGTGTAGTGTAGAATTAATTGATTAGAAGTAGAAAAGATCATAAGATGGCTGTAGGCTCAGGACTAATTGAAGCTCTGAACGTGAGAGTGGTGGGATCAGGGAGGCGCATTCTGGTTCTCTCCCATGGCTTTGGCACGGACCAGTCTGTGTGGCAACGGATTTTGCCATATTTTATCAGAGATTTCCGCATTGTCTTGTATGATTTGATGTGTGCAGGGAGTGTGAATCCTGACAACTTCGATTTCCAACGATACAGCTCTTTGCACGCCTACGCCGACGATCTGATAACAATTCTGGAGGAGCTCAATGTCGATAACTGCATATTCGTTGGCCATTCTCTCTCCGCCATGATCGGCTGCATGGCTTCCATCAAGCAACCCAAGCTCTTCACCAAACTGGTCCTCTTCGGAGCCTCCCCAAGGTAATTGGTAGACCTATAATAAATCCAATTTACATGATTGTAAATCATCTGGGTCTGAGATAGTTAATCCCCATTATTTGTTTGTGTGGCCAGGTACTCGAATGATAGCGAGTATGAGGGGGGATTCGAGAGGCAGGATATAGAGAAAGTGTTCGGCGCCATGGAATCGAACTACGCAGCATGGGTTTCAGGGTTTGCACCCCTGGCCGTTGGAGGGGACGTGCCTGTGGCAGTGAGAGAATTCAGCCGAACTCTCTTCAATATGAGGCCCGACATCGCCCTGTATGTTGCCAAGACTGTTTTCGAGACCGACATGAGGGGCATTCTGGGGCAAGTCAAGGTTCCATGCTGTGTCATTCAGACCAGCAAAGACATGGCAGTACCCCTCGGAGTTGCAATCTACGTGAAAAAACATCTGGGTTGCAATGCTACCCTCGAAATACTCGATACAGAGGGCCATCTGCCTCATCTCAGCCAGCCTGCTAAGATAATTCAGCTCCTCAAGCGCGTGTTGCAGTGATTTCCTTGGCAGAATTAGGTTTGTTCTTGTAAATATTGACAAGAAATAATTATTACAATAGAATTGCCCCCACCACTACCACTACCACTAACACTGAGACCAGCATTGTGGAGGTGCAGTTATCTTATATGCATTTGATATGTTTTGCTTTAGCCAGCAACATTGTTTTTTTCTGTCTGTAACTTACATATATAATATTTTCTAATATGAAAGCGTTATGGTTAAAAACACAAGCTTAAAATATTTTGAAATGGTCTATTCTAGTTTTAATTATATAAAAAATAATGAGGGAGGCTTTGGGAATTGTCTATTTTAGTTTGATTATATAAAAATGATGAGTGAAGTAGGAATGCCATGTATATATATAAGAAATAACACATATCATATATATATTAAGAGCTCAGGAAAAAGATGATAAGCCCATTACATATTATTATGGAAGTTATTGTCATTTTCATAAATTATTTGTGAATAATAATTATTTGAATTATAAATGTACATATTTAAATGTATATTGATTGGATGTAATATTTCAAAAAAAATAAGTGTATTTAATAATCATGTTAAAAGGATATTCAAAATATAAATATATATTGATTTCAAATAAATAAATGTGTGTTCCATCTTTCATTTTATAAAGGTAAGTGTGTTTAAACATGAATAAAAAATATTAAAATTTTATATGTTATAGTCAATTTTATTAAAATTTTATATGTTATAGTCAATTTAATTTTATTTGCTTCTATAAAATTTGTACCATTTTTATTTTATTGATGTTGAAATTGATAGTGATAGTGATAGTGATGTTCATTAACACTTTATCTTTTCAAACATGTGTTTTATGAAGTTTGAAGATAAGTCATTTTTAAAGAAATTCATGACTTTTAGATATTGAATTTTTTCATAGTTAATAACAATTCAAATGTGTACTTATATTTTCATAATGATTTTGGATGAATTTATATGTATTTTTATATTGTTCCAATTGTTTTTCAAAGCTAATTAATATGGTCATCTAAAAATTATATATAATTTTATTTTATGTATTAAACTAAATGAGGGTTTATTAATAAAAAATTGATTCTTTCATTTTGTTGTATAAAGATATACTTTAGGATGTAAGTTTTGATAAAGATAAAAAGTCCATAGTTTTTAATAAAATAAAATGAAACAATTTCCCAGGAGAGAAATGAAAGAGGCCATTTGTGACAATTGTAAGGCAAATTAGTAAGTCAAACTTCCATGTAAATATTCTATTAAAAAGGGGTTCTAGGTTTATTTCCCCTTCCCCATGTATCGAGGGCCCCCACCCCATAGTGGATTTAGATTTAGTATAGATAGGCCTATCGGTCGAGGCCCTATCATGAGAGGAAGTTTATTTGGTATTCAATTGTCTTGTAGGATGTTGGATCCCTTTTGAATATAAATTTAGACATGCAAGTTTAAAAAATGAAAATGAACAATGCCCCAATTGCCAAATCCAAATCTAATAACAAGGCTAAGGAGTTCTTTCAAGCAATACTTCCCACTTTGTTTGATTAAGGAGGGTCGTACTCCCTTACATTTTATACTTCAATTAGAAAATGATATACAATCTCCCAAACATACAAACATTCATGGGTTGTTTAGTTATTCATCTATGATATCATCCTTAAATCCATTGAAAACTAATGGAGAAGGTGTTGAATAAATATACATCAAAGTAATATGAAGACACATTGAAGAGAGGAAGGCGAGAATGTTGACATGGAAATTAGTAGAAATATTTACATCTTATCTCCTACATGCCTCTAAACACACTTCTCGGGACTTGTAGAAGAGAAG
>SNQJ01S0035147.1:0-15360 GCA_010110895.2 Picea sitchensis | reverse complement strand
CATTCTACTTTAATTACATATCAACCATTCACACATTTACCTTTTACCTTGCAATCATGATCTATTTATACATATTTAATTAGTAAGCATGCCTTATTTGGGTCCACATGTTGATCACCAAACATGTGATAATTAAAATCATTCAACAATATTCTACAGATTTTTCATCCCGTCACAGACTTCGGAAAGCAGTGGTATTCTTAGTGAGGATGAGGACGAGTTGTCATCTATATGTGGAATTCCCATTCAGAGATGGATTGATCAAGCTTGTGGCTACCCTTTTCAACATGATTTTCTCTTTCCCACCTACTTCCATGAGTTTCTTTCTATGATTGATCACATGTTTATTTATGCTCATGATTATTATGTTCTTGACTTATCTTTGTTGTATTACGTAATTAAGCACCGGGGGAGATACCTTGATGAGAAGACTAGTTGGTTGCATTGCTTGTACGATTTCACCTGACATCTTTAGGAATTGATTTCTATGGGTGTTATAACTCAAAATTCCACTACTATGCATTTTTTTATGTTGGCCTACTCATTCACACATCTGCCAACCCTTTTTGCTAGAGTTCTTCTCAAAACACATTTTGTGTATGACATATGTGCCCTGATGCATATGCAAAGCACGTACACATGCTATTTTCATGCCTAAAATCCCAAATACATATGCTAGTTGCATAACTGAAATCCCACGTGTACTCTAAAAAGTTGCAAAAAAATATAAAATATGTGCTTTTCGGTAGAGTTTACAAGATATATTAGGTTTTGCAACCATCTTACCTCCTATAGCCCTTATGGAAATGACTTAACCATCATTTGCTCATATAAAAAGGGCCCTAGGGGGGTCATTTAGATATATCAAACTAGAGGCAAGAGAACTCTGCCGAATTTTCTCCCTTGTTTCCTAAGCTTTTTTCATTCTCCTCTGAGTTTCATCCTCAACATTCCCTTCCATCCATCCTCCTTATACCATCCATCCTTTTCCCTTATATTGGATTTTTGGTGGTGAGGATAGTATTGGGAATAGTGCACTTGTAGACAAAGTAGAGGAACCCAAGCGAGGTTTGTAACCTCCAATTTTGTTATTAATAAAAGAGAAAAGTTCTTTCCCTATATATTTATGTCTATGTATTTGTGTTTATGAATGTTTTCATGAATAACTAACTCTTTAGATAATCTTGATAATTAAGCATATGTTGAGTCAGTTTGGGTCTCTAGTCACCTTCTAGGTGCTTCTATGATTTGGGTGGTATGTCTAAATATTTCTCTTTTTTGAGAATTTTCAGTCACGTGCACAACCTGTTCTATACCTAGACTGTGTATATACGCCTTTTACTATATACACAACCCACATATATACACAGGCTAATTGTGCATAACACACATACCTGCCATCTTGAGAAGTTTTTTCAAAAATCTTTCCTTTCCTTTCAGGAAATCCTTGGCTTCTCAGGCCTTCCAGAGTTTCTGGGGCCTTTGTTGATTATGGTTTGGCTAGATTCAAGGCTTAGATTGTTTATGAAATTGCAAAGAAATCCTCTTGTATAGGTTTCTTTGTCTTTCTGTGTTTCCAAGCATTTTTGGCTTATTTTTAGCTTGAATTTCAAGAAAAATGAGTTGCATTTAAAATAAATACCCCCCTAATGGCCGGGGGGACCATGAATAATGTATTCTGTAGTTTTTTTTAGCATCTTTTGTTAGTTTTTCTTTGGAGAAAAAAATAAAACCTAGTTTTTATGCTAGTTAGGTCTCTTTCTTTCTTTGCATTGCTTTGAATTGTTATTTGAAAAATAAAAAGGAATTAGCATAGGGTTGTGTTTTATTCTCATCTTGAAATAATTTCAAAAAAAAAGTAAGAAAGAAAATCCTTTCATTTTCTCTTTTCACTCGAAAGTTGCATTGTGCATTTTGCATGGAAAGGAGAAAAGATTGCATCTTTAGGTTTGAAGGATTGTTCATGCTTTTTTTCCCTTGAAACTCTTTTCATTTGAAGGATTAGTGTAAATTTTTATTTTCTGGTGTTCTTATCAGTTTCATTTTTGCAAGAGTCTCAAACAACATCAGTTTCACTACCACACCCCTAATTAATCAAGCCACTAAAATTAGCGCTTAATTTAAAATCAATTAGACCTTTTTGTTTGTAGGGTACACCAACTACACTAGGCTTTAGGGCCTTGGATTAGGTGTGGAGAGGAAACTCTCCAAGGCCACTAAACAAACTTAAGTGACTGATTTAAAAAGTTTTGAAGTCCATTTCTCGTAAAAGTTAGCTGGGACCCCCCTCTAATACAAGGGCTAAACAGGAGGTCGCGTGAGGAAAGGCAAAGGAGATAGCCCCTCCAAAGCCATACCAATTATAGTGGGGATTGTATTTGAGGGTCATTCTTGAGATTATGCTAACTGCATTTGACTACGGAGCTTCATGGACCTTGAATCCATTTGGGATCCTCAGTTTTCTTCTAGACCATTTTCTTTTAGTACCCTTGAAAGGCTTCAGACATAGTTATCATGTTCATATGATCTTCCCAACTATCGATTGTACCCGCCTAGTGACTGACTGCGAGATGAAAACTTAGTTTCCTTTTTATAAGTACTTACAAATGTGATTGTAGGGGCATACCGCGGTACCTAGGACATACGTCGGACCACGCTTCACAGAGTATACTCCGAGGGTGTTTCTGTGTTCGAGTTACACTTGCACCGATAAGTTGCTCTAGTGTTGATTGGCGTAACTGTTCTTCCTACATTTCACTTGATTTATATTTAGGGACTTTTTAGTGGTGTACTATGTGCTCCTTATTTTTCCATAGTGAGTTAGTCAGTCATTGCTTTAGGTCTCTGACCTAAGGTGGTATACCTCCCACTCCATCGGTCGTGAGGAATTTTGGGTCTTCTGCTTAGAAATGTGAATCTGCCTCCTTATAGGCATATATTTTGTACCATTAATTTACTAGATCCTGCAAGGGAATAACATGTGCATAATATCTTCATGGAAAAATTTACTAATGATACCAACCAAGGAACCCATTCACAAGGGGATTCTTGTGATTTTTCTGTCTTTGGAAACGTTGGTGTTCCTTTGATGGCCACTTTGTACATTCCTGGGTTGAATATGGGACTACCGGTTTAGTTGAGTACCATTCCAAATGTACCAAATGATATTAACACTTTTATGTAAAGAACCTTATGTCATGGGCATCATATTGACATTCCTTCATCAACAAAGTCTTATCCTCCTCCTTCTTCCTTCTCTAGTGAAAGTATAGCTACTAGTAACCGGAAGTCTAAATGAAATAGAAAGAGGAAGAATAGGAAGAAGAAATCACCAACCTATGTGATTCATGTTGGATATAGGTCATAAACCTCTGCAAGTCATGTTGAATACCAACACCTAGCCTCTGCAAGTCATGCTAGGGGACAAGCAACCAACCTCTGTAAGTTATGTTGGGGGGAAAAGTCCAGTCACTTATAGTCATACTAGTGATAGGTCTGTAGCCTCTGCGAGACATGTTATCAACCAATCACCAACCTTAGCAAATCATGTTGGAGATGAGAAACCAACCACTACTAGTTATGTTGGGGGCACTGATGCCATTGAGAAACCTAGATGGATAAGATGTAAGACTAAGTTCCCTTGTAAGCTTTGCAAGGGAGATCACCTTATTCATATGTGCCTCGGAATTCTAGAGGCATGAATATTATGGTCCATGTCTACAATCTCTTATGATTATGAGTCTTCTTCGGTTTCCCCACAATCTATTCATCCTTTGGTTAATGAAGTGGTCATGCTGATGAAATACTTGGTTGATCCCAGTCCTCTTTTGGGGGGTGATACTCCTTCATACCATGTTGTCTCGCATCCTATTCATCCAGTGGTTGAGGAAGTGGTCGTGCCTATGAAATCTTCGATTGATCCCACTCTTCTCTTGGAGAGTGTCGAGTCTACCAAAGTGGTCACGCCGATGCAATATTTGGTTGATCCCACTCTTCTGATGGGGAGTGATGTGTCTACCGACTATGTTTTTAGCAATTTCATTTCAGTACTTTCAGAATAATGTGGCATTCCACTCACTTTGAGCACACCCCCTCCAAGTCCTAGGATGGTTTCCTTTCATTGGAATGACCTTGTTGATCATATCCTTCCTTGTTCTGCACCCTTTCAAATAAGGGTTGAAGTTAATTCAAAAAACATTTACCGATGTATTGTGGATGAAGGAACCTCCACAAGTATTTTATCCTCCTTGACTTGGCAAGCTTTGGGTTCTCCCAAGCTTGTGTTTGCTTTGCATGAACTATTAGCTTTTGACAGACATCCTAGTGAGTATTTGGGGATTCTTCCTCAGTTTCCTATTTATTTAGGTGGGAAGACTATTCTTGTTGATGTTATAGTGTTTCAAGGCCCATTATATTTCAATATGATTCTCAGGCATTGTTGGCCCTTGGTTATGGAAGGAAGAAAAGATTAAGGAAAGAAGCGTGAAGTACGAACTACATGGAAAGAACATTGACTAAGATTGGGTCAAAGTGGCTAAAGAAGAAGAAAATAAGGAGAGAAGTAAGAGAAATCAAGTCGTTGAATGAGAAGACTGAGGAAGACAGATAAGCAAGGAAGATGGACTATGGACAACTCAGGAAGAAGAAAAATCCACCAATAGATGCTTTGGAGCACCTCGCGGGAAATAAGGAAAGACAGGGTAGCAAAGACTTGAAAAAAAGGGTCATGTTGACCTAAGGTTTTGGAATTTTAGGGTTTTGACACCTAGGTTTCGGCCTAAGGTTGTCCGAAAGTGATTGTAATGTATAAATAAGGGTCAAGAGGACTTGGGTTGGGTTAGAGAATATAATGAGCAATTATTTTTTATGAGAGAGAGAAGTATTTCGTCGAGAGAGAGTATCTGTTGTAAGATCTTCAGCTGGGTGAAAATATCAACCCTACAGCTGGGTGCACAGGGAGGGGAGAGAAAGAGAGAGAGAAGGAGAGAGATCTGCAAGCTAAGAGCACATATAGAACTGTATGTTTTCCTATAATATCAAGAAACACAGTTCTTTGGACGTAGCCCTAGGGAGAGGGTGGACCACATATATATTGTTGTTCTGTGGGATTAATGTTGTGTTCGTTTGCCTTCTGATTACTCTGTTATTGCATCATTGTGCTAGATTTGAGATATAACTGAGCGAAGTAGAGTTGAGTTGGTAAACGATAACTAGATTGTTGTGTATTATTGCATTGAATCCACTTTGCATTTCCTCTGGTTGTAGACACTTGTGTCCTGCAACCCCCTATTGCTACTTCGGGTGAGAATGCATCTACTTCATAGGTGTTTCCAAAAGGGCCAATAGTTAGGGCTTATTGGTGCACTGTTAGAGCTGAACCCTGGGTCTTCCCCTATGCCAACAAATGGTTCTGTTGTCGGGACCATGATCTTCTTGAGGGAATGTCAAGGTGGTTTCCATCGAAGAAATAGATTCAGAAGTGGATAGAAGAACAAGAAAAGGACTTCGCAGAAGCCTAGAACAAGAAACCTAATCTTAGCACAGAGGATTTGTTGGGAAAGTATATCTTTACCGATATACATGATATTTTCTTTGGAGGAATTCATAAGGAGATATATGAGTGGCTAGCCAAATTAGCAGATACCCAGTTTAAAATTAGACTCAGACCACCTGTGGCTTGGACGTCGGCACTGATCAAGAAGGTCAAGAGATTTGATAGCGCTATGTCAAGAGAAGTCGATCACTGGTTTGATAGTAATATTGGAGGGTACATTACTGAGTTTGTTATTGATAGAGTAGAATCATATAGCCAAGCAGAGAGATATTTCTTTAAGGGACCTAGAGGAAAATATTTACATTTTATAAAGTTGCATATCAAGATGCTATTGCACGAGAAGAACATCTTAAAGAAACAATAATCGGTTGGACTAAAGAGATAATGTTCAAGAACTCGGACAACGACAGTGACATAGAGGTTGGGCACATGCACAGTGGGAGATCATTTAGAGAAGTTCCTTTGGTGAACTTGTTTGAGAAGAATCATGAACCATCAGAACAGGAAGAATGATTCTACAGTGGAGAAGAAGAAGAGTTACTGAACAAGGAACATTCAAAGTCCACTAGGGCAGAAGAAGGGAAGACTGAAGAACCTCACTGAGAAGAGTCAGAAACTTCAGGAATTGTGCAGACTGTTGAAGTAAGTGATATTGCTCCTCCTGTTGTTTTAGCAGCATTAAGTAACCAAAGTAACCTAAGTTATCAGAGCACTGGTACAAGTGGTTTAGTTCATACTCAGTCAATAACCCTAAGAAGATATATGGCATATGAGATGAGGTTACCCACCTTTAGGGGAGATGGATCTAAAGATCCTGATCAACATTGGTTCTTATGTGAAGTTGTATGGAGTATTAAGAACGTCACTGACGAAGCTGTTAAGAGAGCTCAGTTTATTACTACTTTTTGGCTACTCACTTCCCTTCTTGGGTTGTCTGAGTTATTGACCCAGAGTTCATGTCATTCGGGGTTCCAACAAAGCCTCTAAAACTATCGGCTCTCCTGGTAAACTAGAAGGCAACAAAACACCCAAGAAGCGCTGCACAGTCTCACCCGAGATAGATTTAAATGGGTGGTTGTAAGACTCAGGTGTTTACAACCTAGGAAAGAGTAGGGGATATGGGTTTCTTGATTAAGGTCAGATACCATGAGCTGTAAGGGAAACTACTTATTCCTTGGATTCGCATACAAATATACCACAGTTTAATTTAAGCAAAGTATAAATAGATTCATAACAATGTATTAACTCATTCATTAAGCTTAACCATCAATTGTTGAAAGAAAGAAGAAGCATGGATACATTTAACACATTACACAAGGATTACCGTGTTTCACCCCCTCCTGGGCTACGTCCACAAAGATTTGGATCTTGGCTCTTGTATTATGATAGTTCTGCATTTCCAGCGCTTCGCGCTTACAATTCTCCACAAAACTGGGTAAGATCTATGCGAGGTGAACTAGATCACACCAAGCTCCATGGCCTGTGGTCTAATCCTCAGATCTACCTTCCCTCGTATCTCCCTTTCTCAACTGCTTACAAAATCGGCTCATACCGCTCAAAACATTAATGAGAATCACTAACAACTACTAATGAACAACCCTATATGATACTTTCGTATCTATTTTTATACATTTCAGGCTCTTCATCCTTCTTCAGAATATTACCAAAACCCTAACCCTTCTTATGTTAGGTCTTTCTCCCATATGCGTGTTGTTCCTCATCCAGTTGTTGCTTTCCTTTGTGCACACTTTCTTACATGTAAGCCTGTTGTTACTTCTGTTTTCTGCACAATTTCTTTCCCTCGATCGTTCTTCTTTCCTCTTCGTCTTGATGCCAACAGGCTCCCAACACTAACATGTGACTCATCCCGAGTCACCTAGTTTCTTTGTGCTTCCTCAATCTCCTTGGTGATCATCTAGAACTGTTCCTGCAACTCTATCGCTTTTGTCAATGCCTATGCAGTTTTCTCCTTGATGGTGTCGACTATCTAAGTTGCCACTTCCTTGCTCATTAGTCCTGAACATTCTAGTTGAGTCTATGCTGTCTATTTTCTGGCTTCTTCTACCTATGTAAGTACTTCTTCTACTCATTCCCTCAACGGTTCTATTTGAGCCAGATGCTCTTGTTTCTGCATTTGTGTGGTGATAAGTTCTGCCTGTATCTTCTTCAAATCTTGTGTTCCCTTGACTCGTTCTAGGATTGGTATGGTCTTTTGTCACTGATTAAGTTCTTGGATCATTGCATTGATCCTCTCCTCCTCCTTGTCCCAGTGTTGGATTTGTGGATCCTCTTCCAGCCTTGTCCAAAGTTGTGTTGCTTTATCCAACAAGTTGGTTGTTGTGCTGACCTATTTTTCTATCTCCTGCAGCTACATTGCTACTTCTTGCTTCTGTTGCTCCTTCACTGCTGGTGGATTTTTTGGTCTAATCTGTCTATGAAGAGTCTCGATCTCCTTTTGATATTGATTAATTACCTACGCAATTTGGTCGATCTTCTCTGCGGCTGGGAGTTCATTTCCTTACGCAGTAGTTGTAAGTTTCCCAAAAACTTCTTCCACTCTACGTTCTAGCTCATTTCTGCGTTCTTTCTCCTCCTTAGTTTTCGATTGGGACTATGCGCAAACTATTTCCAATGCTTCTCGCTTCTTTGTTGCTTGTTGTAGCTCGACTAAGTTTTTATGTGCTCAAGACCGCATCTTGTGGTTAATGCTAACCTGTAGTTTGTGTAATTATTTTGATGGCATCTATGTCAAGACCAATTGGATATGATCCAAATCCTTCAGTGGTGTCTGCCCCACAATTTCATCCATTCGTAGCATTCTAGGCTTTATGTAGACCATGGAATGTGCATGTGGCATCAGGAGAACTGGGTCACGTTCTTCTACCTCCACCCTTTTTGTGGTCTCTTTGGTCGATGGTTCTATGCCTCTACTGCTACACCTGATCTGGGCTTCCTCGAATTTCTTAAGGAGATGTCCCATTTCTCCCAGTTCCTTCTACAGTTTATCCCTGTGGTTCACGACATGATCGAAATATTCTGCGAGGAATTCTTGGACCATCCTAAAAATCATCTCTCCATCATCCTATGTGATTGTGTAATCCGGTGGTGGTCGTTGTGCCTTCATTTTCTTGCGTTCACCTATGTCCTGTACCACTGGTCTATTAGTTCCCCCTGGTTCCTGTGTGATGGGGTCCAATGCAGTTTCCTATGATCCCTCAGCCGGTTTCCTCTGTCCATTGGTCGGCTAGGTGGTTTTTGTCCCTCCCTTCTGGGTCCCTGGCTGCTCTGAGCCGTCATTTGCCTGAGTCGGCTTGGTTTGGCCCGTTCTTCATTTCCTAGGTACTGGGATTTGTGGAGGCTATGTTTCTACCTACACAACCCCTCCTTCTATTGTTTGTCCCAGTACTCCTCTGGGTATAGTTGTAATCCTCCATTCATTAGGCCATTCGTTGATGATAATGTCGATATCACCCTCGGTGACGCAGTAATGCATTTGTAGCCACTGTTTATCTGAGTCCTGCCTTGGTTGTATCCACATGGCTTGTCGCCTAGCCCAGAAATTAGTGATGCCCCCTTATTGTGCGACAGCCTCTGGTGTTATTATCCATGCTTGGATGATGGCTTCTTGTATCTCCGATAGGTAAGATTTGAATACGATTATGTTCTCCTTCTTATGCTTGTCTAGTGGCCTAGATATCATGATGTGATATCTTGCTCCTCCTGGCTGTGGTGTGGTACCAAAGATGACGTATTTTGGTTCTCTCCATACCATGAAAGCTATGAGAGTGATCAACCATGAGTAATGAAATTATGTACCTTCATCCTACGCGTCTTTGTAGTCTACTTGGAACAAGTTTGATAGGTATGACACCTAGCTCATGAAGGTGCCTTCTGCGCACTGAGCTACAACAACAGTGACTCCTGCCGGTACTTCATCTTTGCGGAATTTTCTTAGTAGTTTGCAGGCTAAGATTTTTGTGCCCAATTGTGTCACAACATTGTTGATCCGTTTAATTATAATGCCTCTTATTCCCCTGTCAGTGTCGTATTTCTTCTTCATCTCTTTTTCCAATGCTTTTTCCTTAGACTTATCGTCCAAAATCAGTGCGGGATCCATACCCCCAGTGGGTAGGCCTGTTATTTGCGTGATAAGTTTGACAATTATGGGGATGGGTTTGTCCAGCCATATATCCCCTCCATGCATAACTACTAACAGTTTCTATACGCATGTCGTCGCATATTGGCCTCTGCCAAAGTGTGGTATCTTCAACAACCCTAGAATTCCTGTTCTGTCCAGTCCAATAGCCCACTGGCGTGGCTAAGTGATGGTTTCTTTGAGTTGGTTCATGATTATTTTCTACCTAAAAACCTATGGTGCGAGCTCTGGATATTTGGTTTCATCTGCTACGTCGTGGTCGGAGTACTTGAGATTCCTGACATGACCTAATAGCTGTGGGTCCACCTATACTCCCTCTAGTATGCGAGGTAGCACAATCTTTGCAACCGATTTATTTCGAGGTGAGATCGGTATCTGAATTCAGTCCTCCTGCTGCAATGGTTGGCTCAAGGTTCCAACAGCTTCTAGTTGCTCCTTCGCCATACATTCTACCCAATCCATGGCCATTTCACCCGTTGGATCGACCGAAACAAAATATGGGGTGGGTATTTGTGGAATGTCTGGTTGTACTTCTACTTTCGAGTTTTGTGCATTATTGTTAGCTCCTACGGCTGCTTCGGCATTTTCTGGTGGCATTTCCTAGTGGGTTTCTTCTTCTCTATTCTGAGGCTCGTGCATTGGTGCTGGTATATCCTGTTCCATGGCCTCTGCTCATGGTTTCAGAACCTCCTCTAGTATGGGTGTGGACTCTATTGGGATTTCCTCTAGCGATGGGATTTCGTCAATATCGACGATCTCAGGTGGTTATTGTTTGCTTTCTTCCAGTGGTATTTGTGACCTTGTCTGAGCCCTGGTTGATTTGGTTGTCTGGCCTGGTTCTGCGAGCTTTGGTGGTGCCATAATGGTGTCTGTCAAATGTTTGCGGAGTTCAAATGGCTTTGGTGAGTGTTGTGGTTTCACTCTGTTCATTCTAGTTGTTGTTGCTCTTTTCTTGTTCTCCTTTCACAAATAGATTAACTACTTATGTGCTTGTGTGCTGTATGGGCTCATCATGAAGCTTTTCAAGGACGCTTCCTCCATCATGTGATTAATGCACCATAATTGTAGGTTCAATGCATCCGTGGTGGTTTTGTACTTACCATTATGCATGCTCTGTGTCTCCAATTGGCATGTTTAATGGGACATCCCATCTGTCCTTGCCTTGTTTTAACTCTACCTTGTGCTTTCTTGTCAGCCTACTTTCACCGACTTTCCTGTTCCCGCTTGTTTCCCTTTTTGATATAGCCATTATATTTTTCCTTACTGGCTTTGTGTTTCATATGTGGCTTGTCCATCATGCTGCGTGTTGTTTTCATTTTTTTTTTTTTTACTGTGCGGTGGGTGGTTGACTGTCCTTGTACAACTTCATCTGGCTCCCATTGATCATTACTATGAGGTCCGGGTCCGCTAAATCTCTTAATTGTACAACTCCTCCGTCCATGACAACTTTTACCTCATATGGTCCTAGACAATGCATTCTCATCTTTCCTGGGTGCTACAATTCTTTACTGTCATAGAGAAATACTAGAGCTCCTTCTTTGAACGTCTTCCTCTTGATGTGGCGATTGTGCCAAGATTTGTCTCTTGTTTTCTATACTTGTTGATGGAATCCTGCCAAGATTTTATCTTCCTCCATTGACAGTAACTGATTCAGTCTTTCCTGTACTGTGCATCATTTTGTCATTTGTGTAATGGCTGCTACACGTAGGCTGGGTATTAAAAATTCTAAGGGCACTACTACTTCTTGACCATAGATTAGTTTGAATGGTATGTGGCCAGTTAGATTTTTGCATGTGGTTCTATACGCCCATAGTACTGCTGGTACCTTGAGATCCCAATCATCCCTGTTGATGTTGCATATATTTGTCAAGGCATTTTCTAGGATTTTATTGAAGGCTTCTACCATGCCATTTTCCTGTGGATGATACGGTGTGATTTTTTGGTGGTGAAATTCAAACTTTTCCAACATCGCTCGGATGGTGTTGTTTATGAAGTTTTTTCCTTGGTTGCTCATCAACATTCTTGGGCACCCAAATCTAGTAATTACCTATTCAAACAGAATGTGTGCAGCTGTCTTTTCACTGCAATCTTTTACTGGTGTGGCTTCTTCCCATCTCGTTAGGTATTCCATCGCGGTGATAATATATCTCACCCCTGTTCTTTTGGCTAGTGGGTTAATGGGTTCCATGAAGTCTATCACCCATTTGTTGAATGGATGAAGTGTCACTTGCAATCATAGTGGCATCTCATCCCTTATGTTGGGTTTGCCTACCCTTTGACAGACATCACATTACTGACACTATTCTTTTGAGTCTCTGTGGATTGTTGGCCACCATAATCCTGCATGTAGTACCTCCTGTGTAGTAGCTTTTCCTGCATAATTCCCTCCTGCTATTCCCTCATGGGATTTTTCTAAAATTCTTGGTCGTTCATGGTCTAGTACGTATCTTCATAATATGGTATATGCACCCATCTTGTATAGATGTCCTGTGATCAATTGATAGTCAGCTGCGCGGACTACCAGGTTATTCTTCTACACAGTGGTATATTCTTGTGGTGCAGTACCTGTGCTTAAGTACTGGATGATCTCTGCTAAGTAATCATCAACAATCTGTACTAGGAATAGTTGTGAATCTAGAAAGTTGTCTTCTAAATTCGTTGGTTCCTCTCCATTTGTGACCCTCGATAGGTGGCCAGGTCTTTCATTCCATTTTCCTGGTTTAACTATTACCTCAAAGTGAAATTCTTGAAATATCAATAACCATCGACAGGTTCTCCCCACCAACACTGGCTTGTTGACTAGGTATTTCAGGGTTGAGTGATCTGTAAACATCTTAAAGTGTTTTCCCAATAGGTAATGTTTGTACTTCTGTAGTGCATAAACCATAGCTAAACCTTCTCTCTTTGTCGTGTTATAATTATGTTAAGAATCTGATAACTTTCTGCTTGCGAACGCTATTGGGTGATCCAAGTCTCCTACTTCTGGTTGCGCCAAGATAGCTCCAAGTGCTATCGCTGATGCATCTACATGTACATGGAATGTATTCTCCCAATCTGGAAAGACCAATATTGGTGCGGTGACCATCTTTTCCTTCAGGGTATCCAGACCATGTTGGCACTCATCGTTCCATTGATACTTTGTATCTTTCCTTAACATTTTTTCCATTGGTGCTATAATATGCACGTAGCCTTTGATGAATTTCATGTAATATCCCATATGTCCTAGAATTGCTCTTAGTTAGGGGACCGTTTTTGGTGCTAGTAGATTAACAATGACTGCAATTTTGGCCGGATCCACTAGAAAACCTTGTTTTCATACTATGTGTCCCAATAGTATCCCAAATGGTGTTCCAAATATGAATTTCTTGATATTCAATGATATTTGGCACTATTTGCATCGTTCTAACATCAGTCGTAAAACTTCCACATGGTCTTAAGCTATACATTGTCCAATCATCTAGGTATACTTCGAGGAATTGATGGATGAATTCCTTAAATGCTATGATGACCACTCTAGAAAATATCACGGGTGCATTCTTTAGTTCGAACGGCATGACTATATACTGATAAGATCCCTATTCTGTCATGAACATGGTCTTGTGTCTATCCTACTGTGCTATCTTAATCTGATGATATCTTGTGAATCCATCCGTGAATGAGTAGGCTTCATGGCCTCCTACGTTCTCAAGTACTTCATCTGTGAATGGTGTGGGGAATGGATCGTGTAGGTATGCATCATTCAAATTCCTCAAGTCGATGCCTATCCTGATCCCTCTTCCTTGTTTCTTGTCCTATACTACCATCGGGTTTATCCATTCTGATTCTTCGACTAGTTTGATGATGCTAGCCTCAAGCATCCTATCGATCTCGTCTTTAACTTTCTGTTTATATATGGGATTCAATCTATATGGTTGTTGTTTAATGGGTCTCGCATCGGGTCTGAGTGGTATCTTCATTTCTCCTAATTCTCCAGCTATGCCTTTCATCTCTATAAAGGTTGTGGGAAAAAGGTCGTTGTATTCATGCAACAATTCTATGAAACTTTCTAGTGTCTGTTCATCTCAGTAATATCCAATGCTGACCATTTTGGGTCGCTCGGCGGTCCCTATGTTAACCTTATTTATCTTGATTGGCACAGAGATGACCTCTGACTCTAAGGGTGGTCCTTCCACATCTCTCTTGCCTTCGACTTTTTCGATCTAAATATCGTATAGATCGTCTTCATCTGGATATTCCTCCTATACGTGGTAGCATGATAGTAGATCCTTGACTGTCTGCTTATTTCACTGTTGTACCTCTGTGATAGTTTCTACTTCCATTTCTTCAATGAATATGACATTTCTGATCCGTTTCAGGGCCGCGTCCATGTTGGGGTTCTCATGGTTGAATGAGAAAGTGATTGTAAAGTTCTATTGGAGTGTTTCCCATGTCTTGGCTCCTTTACACATTTCCTGGTTTGTATACCAATTCGCTGGTATGCCATCTAAAGTATGAATGAAGTAGTGAGACCATTCCTCCAGTGGAATCATTTTCCACAACGTTTTACACACCTCCAAGTGTTCTGGTGGTGTGCCTAGTCCGTCATATTTTTGTTGTTTGTTACCTTTCTATTCTGCACCGAACCTTATGCGCAGTAATTGCTTAAATTGGTACCAATCTGTGATAGTTTCTTTGTGTGCAACCCACCATATGGTGGGTGTAGCCTTTAATGTTAAATCCAGTGCTAGCAATCTTTGGTTTTCTAATACTTCATCTTCATATTGTGTCAAGAAAGTTTCCAAATCATTTAGCCCGTTAAAGATGGGTGGTTCTTTGATTTCTATGCCAATCCACCTTACTGCACGGTCTATTCTGGCACACCTTCTCATGGATACTTCATGTAGTCTTTGCTGCCAGTTTTCTAACCTGGTGTCTGAGTCTATTGTGTATGAGGTAATGCTCCGCCAACTGAGTATCCCATATGCAGTTGGGTTTATGTAATCCACATCGCACGCAGTTGTTCTGTACAACTGGCCGATCTCTTCTAAATCTAGACAAGTGGGTTCTACGAACCTCTTGCCTTCTGATGGGTCAATTGGGTCTATGACCCTGTAGTCCCTTGACTCAAATGTCATTTTTATGGTTTTTAAGTTAATTATGGCCTGGTTGTTGAATGCCCAATCCAAACCAAGTAGCGTTGGGTAAGGTGTTGTGTCCTCTACTATTTCGATGACTTCAAAGTCTGCCTTAGTGCACACACCATCCAGATATGCCGTCACTCCTTTTTGTCTACCTATTGGTAGGACTCTATGTTACCCATAATTTTGGTCGTCATGATGATTTTTTGATTATGGTGCACTCAGGCTCTTCATTAGAACTTTCTCCTGAGAAAAGTTACTTTCTTCTCTTACCAAAAATATCATTTTTTAGGAAGGTTCGCAGGCTACCAATACATTTACATGCGAGAATGTATGATTCTCGCAGGCTACCTTAAGCTAGGGTGAGAGAAGTTCGCACTGTGTATAACAGCTAGGGTGCGAACACTTTCTAAAGAAGGAAAAAAGAAGAATTCTCTAAGCTTCTAGAAGGGAATCTTCTAGAATGATTGTTTGCACTCTTTTCGTCGATGTGTGAGCAAAAAGTGAGTGCTTACATGCCTAGTTGGGCTCTG
>SNQJ01S0035146.1:112128-125672 GCA_010110895.2 Picea sitchensis | reverse complement strand
CCTTTTTGAGACAGTGGGGAGACAAAAAAGACTTCATGTATTACATGACAGAGTTTGGGTCTTTGAAGAGAAAGGAAGGAGAGTCTATCTCTGACTTCTCCAAGAGATTCAATAAAATGTACAATAAAATCCCCACTGAAATAAAGCCCTCAGAAGCCTCTGCTAAGATCACTTATGCTAGCACTTTTGATCCCGATTTCTACCGTCTGTTGAGGGAAAGGAGAGCCACTACTCTGGCTCACATGCAGGATGCAGCCGTGGAAGTAGAATCTAACATATTGGCTATCGACTGACTCAGGAATAAGGCTGATAGAGACATATACAGGAAGAGGCCTGAAGCCTCCCCATCCAATTCCTCTCCCCTTCCTCTTCATATGGAGAAGATAACTAAAGTGCTAAAGTCGCTTTCGTCTAGAATGGAAAGGTGGGAGTTGGAAGGGAATCCCATGTATAGAAATCCCCAAAATATTGATAACAGAGTCTTCAAGAGGCCTAGCAACAATGTTCCATAGGCTTTGCCAAGGGAACAAAGGAGCAAAGACAGAGATGAGTAGAGGATTCAAACCCCTCTCCAAAATAACCTAGTTGCTCATGAGGAAGGAGAGGAGATATATGAGCTCGACCCTGAAATTCACTGTATTGAAGACACCTTCCCTTTTCCCATTTGACTCAATCTATATATGAAGAATCCATTATAAACAATCAATTCAATGAGTTGGGTAAAGGGGAAAAGGACAACAACACTACTAATAGATATCATCTCAGGTCAAAGAAGAAAGAAGGAAATTTTGATAGCCATGATCAGCCTCTCATAGCGGAAAAACCTGCTAAGCCTGTAACAATCACTACTAAAGAGAAGAAAACTCAGAATACTTCACCAACAACCAAAGAACCTGTCTTTGGGGTAAGCGAAGATCCTAAGCCTTTTCCCTCCTTTAGTTTTTAGCATGAAATTCAAAAGATTAGAATTCCTGTACCCCTCTCAGAGTTAGTTAAAAATGAATATTTCAAAAGGTCCCTCTCCAAGCTGCTACAATCTGAGTCCCCCCAGCCTTCTACAGACTCAGTAAATCTTCAAGATGAAAATCCAGCAGTCGTCCTAGGTCCCATGGTAGAAGACAAAGATGATTCATCCCCTTCCTTCTACACATCCCTGAACATACATGATAAAGTGTTGCATAATTTCCTCATGGATTCAGGAGCTTCCCACAACCTTATGCCCAAAATAGTCATGGAAGAATTGGGACTGGAAGTGACAAAGGCTTATCACGATTCGTACTCTTTTGATTCAAGGAGGGTGCAACGCCTTGGAGTCATCAAAGACTTGGTGGTCTCTTTGTTTCAGCTGCCAATGAAGAGTGTGGTCATGGACATTGTAGTAGCTGATGTTCCCCCCAAGTTCGACATGTTGTTGTCAAGATCTTGGATTAAAAAACTTGGAGGAACATTACAGATGGATCTCACATATGCCACCATTCCAATTTTTGGAGGGGAACACAGGAGGTTGTACAGAGAAGTTCAACTGACCTACATTGTCAGTGACGAAGCAGACCCCACTAATCATCATATCTTTGCGCTTGACACTGATTTGGGGTCTAGTTTGTTGCAGATCACTGAGACTCCTGAAGCCCCTTTTCAAATAAAAAAGCAACCCATATTTAATCACGAGATACCTCATCCAACCACCTCTGTTTGGAAAATGTTCTTCGACGGAGCTTCTTCTAGCGAAGGTGCTGGTGCTAGAGTGGTTCTTGTGTCTACTTAGTAGGAAACCATATCCCTATCATACAAGCTAGAATTTGAAGCTACCAATAATGTGGCAGAATATGAAGCTCTTGTTCTGGGTATGAGGGCTGCAAAAGAAATGGGAATTAAGGAGGTAACATTGTTTGGAGATACTGAGTTGATAATCCAGCAAGTCAGAAATGCTTATCGGGATAAGCATCCTCGGCTTAGGGGTTATAGAAATGAAGTGTGGGATCTGATTGATAATTTCTTCTCAGCTTTCAACATTTCTTTTATTCCTAGAGAGGAAAATACTTTGGTCAATTCCTTAGCTGTCTGAGCTAGTCTGTTCAAGATCCCTCTGCCGCCTAAGATCAAATATGAGGCTGAAATAAGATATAGGCCATCCATCCCGGACAATATCAAGCACTGGAAGGTATTCAAAGACGATCTTGAAATAAAAAAATTTCTTCAGTCTGTCGATGAATTTTTTGCATTGCACATTGATCAGGATCCTGATCTCGAAAGTCACCCTCACCCTGAGGTATTTTTAAATAAACTTGCCAATCACCATATTATTCATTTGCCTAGCAATCACATTTCAAAGGGACTAGTCCCTTTAGAAAGACTGTTTGATGGGAATGATGTGGCAGTAAAGAATAGGGCTTCAAATGGATATGATGATACAGCGGAGTGCAATATTGGCACACAGGACGAGCCTAAATTTGTCAAGTTGTCAAGCAGTTTGACCCAAGAACAGAGAGCCGAATATACTAGGTTATTAAAAGAATTTGTTGATGTGTTTTCATGGACCTATGAAGACCTCAAGACATATGACACATCTTTCATTGAACACAAGATCCCACTGAAGGGAGAGGCTAAGCCATTTAGGCAGAAGCTAAGACAGATAAATCCCATGTTGTTGCCTGTCATGGAAAGAGAAGTGAAGAAGTTGTTAGATGCCCAAATCATTGTCCCCTTGAGATATTCTGAGTGGGTGGCCAATTTAGTCCCAGTGAGGAAGAAAAGTGGAGAAATCAGGCTCTGTGTTGATTTCAAGAACCTGAACAGGACCTCAAAGAAAGACAACTATCCCTTTCCCAACATGGAACACATATTGCAGAGGGTAACTGGTGCATCTAGGATATCCATGATTGATGGTTTTTCTAGCTATAATTAGATATCAGTCATGCCGGAGGACAGAGAAAAAAAAAACTTCACCACTCCTTGGGGCACATTCCTGTATGCCAAAATGCCTTTTGGATTAATGAATGCAGGAGCAACATTCCGGCGAACCATGGACATAGCCTTCATTGGGGAGAAAGATCAGTTTGTGGTGATCTATCTGGATGACATCACAGTCTTCTCTAGGTCTGATAAGGAACACCACTGTCACTTGAGGAAAGTTTTCTTGAAATGCCGGAGGTTTGTCCTTTCCTTAAATCCCAAGAAATATTTGTTTGCTATGAAGGAGGGGAAACTTTTAGGTCATATAGTATCACCAGAAGGAGTGAGAATTGATCCCAGCAGGGTAGAGGCAATTCAGACCCTGTCACTTCCCAGGTCTAGAAAGGAAGTTCAGGCTTTTTTAGGGAAGATTAACTTTTTGAGGAGGTTTGTCTCAAATTTTGTTGAGTTGGTGAAACACATCACAACCATGCTCAGAAAGGGAAAAGAAGTAAAATGGACTATTGAACCCAGGGAGTCTTTCGTCCAAATAAAAAGGGCATTTACTAAGGCACCTGTGTTGATCAGTCCTGATTATTCCAAGGATTTCCTAATTTTTTCTTTTGCTTCTTTTGATACAGTAGCAACGGTCTTATTGCATAAAAATGGGGAAGGGCGAGAGAAACCCATTTCCTTCTTCAGTAAGGCATTGAGAGATGCAGAAATCAGGTATGAGTTCATGGAGAAGCAGGCCTATGCCTTGGTAAAAGCTCTCAAAGATTTCAGAGTCTATGTCTTGCACTCAAGAGTGACTGCATACGTTCCTTCAGCCTCTGTGAAGGACATCCTTATACAGCCTGACATAGATGGGAGAATAGGTAAATGGATTTCCAAGATTCTGGAGTTTGACCTGGAGATAAAGCCCACCAAGTTGGTAAAAGGGCAGGGTTTAGCCAAGCTGCTGGTTGAATCCAATTACAAGGCCTTGGGGTTAGCTTCATCAACGCTTGCTCAAGAAATTAGCAAGCTAAGTCGCCCAACAAAAGATCTCAGGGTGGCTTATAACTAGCATAATGCACTTGGTATAAAGACATTTTGTACTTTCTGCAAGAGTTGAAGCCTCCTGATGGAATGGGAAAAAGAAAGGCAAGAGATTTAAAGCTCAAGGCGAACAAATATTGCCTTATTGACCATGTCTTGTACTGGAGAGAACCTCTAGGAGTGTTTCTGAGGTGTCTGAATCCACAGGAAGCCCAGAAAGTTATCTTTGATTTCCACAATGACCTTTGTGGAGGGAATCATTTCTGGAAGACCACAGCCCACAAAATTCTTAGGGATGGGTACTACTGGCCCACCTTATTCACTAATGTCTGCAAAGAAGTCAAAGCTTGCATCAAATGCCAAAGGTTCTCAGGAAAGAAACAACTCAAATCTCTGCCACTAAAGAATGTAATAGCTTCAACACCTTTTCAACAGTGGGGGTTGGACTTCATTGGAGAAATTCATCCTCCTTCAAGTGGCCAACATAGATGGATCCTGACTGCAACAAACTATTTCACTAAGTGGATAGAAGCCGCCCCCACCAGAAGTGCATCACACAAAGTAATTATTAGCTTCGTGAAGGATATCATAACCAGATTTGGTTGTCCTAGCAGGATTGTCACTGATAATGCTGCTTCTTTCAAGTTTGAGGCTCTGATTAAGTTTTGTGAGCATTTCAAGATTTCACTAATTCACTCCACTCCCTATTATCCTCAAGAGAATGGACTGGCAGAATATTCCAATAAAAATCTAATCAAACTCATTAAAAGATTATTGGAAGACAATAAGAAGGCCTGGGATTCAAAGCTCAAATTCGCTCTATGGGCCGATCGAGTGACAACAAAGAAGTCCCTAGGCACCTCACCTTTTCAACTTGTTTATGGGATGGATGTTGTGTTCCCCACTCAACTCGCTTTACCTGTGGCCAAATTCTTTCAAGATCACGAAGGAGATCCAGATCATATGGTCAGAAGAATTCATCAAGTGGTGGAAGTGCAACAGATCAGGGAGCAGGTAATGGACTTAGCTCACAGTCATCAGCAGAAGATCAAGCAGGCCTTTGAGAGGAAGGTTAGGAAGGAGGAATTCAAGCTGGAAGATTTGGTGCTTAAGTGGGATGCACCCAGGTAGGATAGGGGCAAACACAACAAGTTTGATGCCCTTTGGATCAGGCCCTTCAAAATCTCTGAAGTATTCTTAAATAACATGTACATGTTGTAGGATTTGGAGGGTGAAGAAGTCTTTAGCGGCCCAATAAATGGGCATTTCCTGAAGAAATGTTTTGTTTGAGCCTTAGACGGCTCCTTTGTTTTGTAAATATTGTCTTTATTGTTTTTCTGTTTATTTTTGGCTTAATAAATGACTCCATAACCCAACAGAAGGCAACTGGAACTACAGAAGGAGTTCTTAGAGCATCGCAGGGACGAATCTATCCCCCATGGAGCCTAATGTTGGCGCCAATTCTCGCAAGTCATGAGCGTCGAGCGCAGCACACAGAAAACATCCATTTCGGGTCTAAAATCAAGCGAGTGGGCATTTTGTTGTCAATGGAGAGAATCCACAGATGGAGCAGATCGATGGTCATCGAGTAGGCTTGAGTCGCAGAATTGCAGGAGGTATAGCGCATGGGCTCATTTCTTAACACCAAAGTCGCGAAATGATTATCCCTTTCGCGATTTTGGCTATTGGGACTTCAAAGGACAAAGGGGTCATTCCTCCACTGCATCGGGAATCCTCGAAACCCAAAGCATGAAATGTAAAAGCCAACCAGGAGCCTTTCGGTATTTCGGCTACCGGGATGTCAAGAGACAAAGGGTCATTCCTCCACTACATCGGGAATCCCCAAAACCCGAAACAAAAAATGTAAAAGCTGCGCGGGAACCATTTCGACATTTCGGCTATCGGGACTTCAAAGGACAAAGGGTCGTTCCTACATTGCATCGGGAATTGCCGAAACCCAAAACACAAAATGTAAAATCCACCCAGGAGCCTTTCGGTATTTCGGCTACCGGGATGTCAAGAGACAAAGGGTCGTTCCTCCACTGCATCGGGAATCCCCAAAACGTGAAATGTAAAAGCTGCCCAAGAGCCATTTCGACATTTTGGCTACCAGGACTTCAAAGGACAAAGGGGTCATTCCTCCACTGCATCGGGAATCCCCGAAACCCGAAACGCAAAATGTAAAATCTGCCCGGGAGCCATTTCGACATTTCGACTACCGGGACTTCAAAGGACAAAGGGGTCATTCCTCCACTGCATTGGGAATCCTCGAAACCCGAAGCGCGAAATGTAAAATCCACCTAGGAGCCTTTCGGTATTTCGGCTACCGTGATGTCAAGAGACAAAGGGTCGTTCCTCCACTGCATCGGGAATCCCCGAAACTCGAAACGCGAAATGTAAAAGCTACCCGGGAGCCATTTCGACATTTTGGCTACCGGGACTTCAAAGGACAAAGGGTCATTCTTCCACTGCATCGGGAATCGTCGAAACCCGAAATGTGAAATGTAAAAGCCACCCAGGAGCCTTTCGGTATTTCGGCTACCGGGATGTCAAGAGACAAAGGGTCGTTCCTCCACTGCATCGGGAATCCCTGAAACCCGAAACGTGAAATGTAAAAGCTGTCCGGAAGCCATTTCAACATTTCAGCTACCAGGACTTCAAAGAAAAAAGGGTTGCTTTTTTTATTTTTAGTCTCAACCACCCTCCATGGAAGAAGCAGTTAATGAATATTGAGCAGGTGGTTGAGACCTCAGCTCAACTCATAAATGGAGGGCATGGAAAAGGCCCGGAGAAATCAGCCCGTGGTACCCTTGTATGTAGGTCCCCCTGCAACATCCATGCTGAGTTAAGATGGCGGTTGATGAAGGAGTTTCGTCCATGTTTGACTAAGGAGCCTGCACACGCTAATTTGAACTTTAATGTCTCAGCTACCTTCCTGCTGCGAAGGTGGAAAATTGCCCTGAGTATATATACTTAGTTTTTGGTATTTTTGTAAGCATCGAAGTAGAGCTCAACTCCCGACTGTAAATATTTAACAAAGCCTCTGGTTCTCTGGTTATAGAATGATATTTTGAGATTTCTTGTTTAATGGCGGCTAGCCTCCTCCTTTCCTTGTTCCTCTGAATCTGAAATCCCGGGTATGGATGATCCAGTCGGGTATTGTTGTAACTATATGATGCATGTTTGATTGTATTAGTTCTGCAAAATTTGAGGTTTACTTTGAAGTTTCTCCGGTCTGAGAGGATCTCATATATGAGACGTTTCCCCTTTCTTTCCCTCCACTTACTCACCACTATGCAAAATTTACTAGCTTAAGTCAAATCAAGACCTCACATGTCCTTGTTGTTCCAACCCAGTTTTTTGAGTGAGCGATATTGTTCTGAGTTTACTTCCACTCGATCACCCCCTTATAAACAAATCATGACATAAACTGATGGGCCTCAGGCTTACTCCTGTCGCAATCCAGGAGTGACTCCTGATGCCAACATTTGGTAGCAACAACAATTTCATATTTTACCCATGCTTAAAAATCAATGTCATATCTGACATGCAAATGTGTAGAAGAAGTAGTCACTCATAAATTCCATGCCTCGGAAATTGAAAAGCACGTCACATAACTAATGTAGTGACTACACAATTTTACAGAGACGGGTTGCCTTACATCTTGGCTGATGTGCAAAATGCAATTGATAGGTTTTGGAGCTCACACTAGCGGGTTGTCGGGGATTAAAACAACGTTTCTAGTTCGGAATGAAGAAGTTGTGAAGAAGAAAAGTTGTGCCCCCCATGCATGAAATCATTAAAAAATCACATTGATTTTTAGACGCTGCCATTAACGTTGCGGTTCAATATTGAAAAACGTGTGAAATTATTAAAATGATGTTGATTTCTAGACATCGTCGTCAGCCCGACAATNATTATGTCCAATATTGACAATGCTTCTCAAACCAATCAATCAATGATACTTCACCTATCTATCAAGGTTGACATCAATGACAACCAAATTGCCAACAATACATGTTGCTATCCATTACTATTACATGTTTTAAACATGGAGAAAAGTATAAAGATAATTTTGGATGTTGTGTATACATTTTAGAATGGAGATTGATCAAGTTTTCTGCAAATTACATTACTGTTGACGAATAATGAATCGAATTTTACTTAAGTTTTGTGCAGCTTGTTTTTTGTTTAACAATCTTTGAATTAATATAGTGAAACTATATAAAGTGTGTGTCCCATGTAACTTTAAATAATAAATATTTGCGATGTCAATTGGGCATGTGAGATCAAAATGTCTAAAGTGATTGAAGTTATTTCCCTTTCACAAATGTTGATTCCGCAAATCTACAACATATGACTTCCAACAGGTTTAGTGTATTACTCCCCAATTTAGTGGACATTATTCCCAAGGAAATGACCATCTCTCTTCACTTCTTCCACGCTGCTATTTCACACCTAGGATAAGTAAATACTTGTTGTAATGTCACTCTAGATCAATTAATATTCCAAATTAATACTCCAATAGATCTATGGGTCAATGAAATAGATTATTTAAATTTATTTGCAATGGTCTTACTACAAATCATTGGTAGCAACAACAATTTCATATTTTACCCATGCTTAAAAATCCATGTCATATCTGACATGCAAATGACTAACATGCTAATGTGTAGAAGAAGTAGTCACTCATACATTCCATGCCTCGGAAATTGAAAAGCACGTCACATAACTAATGTAGTGACTACACAATTTTACAGAGACGGGTTGCCTTACATATTGGTCGATGTGCAAAATGCAGTTGATAGGTTTTGGATCTCACACTAGCGGGTTGTCGGGGATTAAAACAACTTTTTTAGTTTGGAATGAAGAAGTTGTGAAGAAGAAATGTTGCGCCCCCAACGCATGAAATCATTAAAAAATCACATTGATTCTGAGACGTTGCCATTAATGTTGCGGTTCAATGTTGACAAACGTGTGAAATTATTAAAATGATGTTGATTTCTAGACATCGTCGTCATCCGGACAATAAGGGGTTGAATTCAGTAGCCAATCAAATGTTAGATAAATAATTTTAAATATATATATATATATATATATATATAATCGATTTGTAATTTCGTTCTTTAGAAAATTTCACCAATTTTTGGTCAAAGGCTCAATTAACAGACGGTCAAAGGCAAAAAGATCGTTATATGCGTGCTTGCGGCAAGTATAATAATATTATTATTAATCATAAAAAATAATATTATTTTTTTAAAGTTTTGTTTTAGCTTAATCATACTTTGAAGTGTTATGGATAGGGATAGTATGTCACAACTTTTATTTATCAATTTATTTTAAAAAGGTTTGAAGACTTTAATTTACATTTGTGATATTGTGAATATTTATTAAAACCTAGATCTGTCCAATTCTAATTCAATTTTTAAAATCATAAATAATACATTATTACAAGTTGAAAATAATAATAGATTACGCATAAATAATAGATTAGCGTCTCTCACCTAATTGTTGCTTATTCCACTTGTTTCATTGGTTGAAAATGTTAAAATACAATTTTTATGTGGTTTTGGTACCTTTTTTTCAAAGCAAAAATTAAGAAAAAAACATAAAAATGCCATATTGTCTTTCATTATTAGTATCAATATCTTTCTTAAATTCCAGATTCAATAATAAAAATATAATTTTTAATTATAATATATAACTATTATCTATTATTTGAATCCAAAATTTATATTCATATTCAATAATAAAAATATAATATATAACTAATATATATTATTATGTAGAAGGTGTTCTTTTAAGGGAGATGTCCTAGGGAATCTTTCATCGTATGTAGACAACGTATAAAACACTTCCATATGTCATCGTTACCAGTCAAATCGGTTTATTCCCTGATCAAACCAGTCTCTGGTTGTTGATTTCACCATCACCTCCTCCATCGCTTATGCGGCCCTTGCTTATTCTGCCACTGACTCTGCCTCCAACACCTCCTCCCTTGCCAATTCCTCCACCCAGTCCCCTCGGTATCCTCCTCCAACTCCTCTGCCCTTCCAATAGGTTATTTATTTTGACAACAATTAGAAAAATTAGTTGACCTCTAAAATTCTTACTCACATGTAAGCCTCATCTTCGTAGGGGCTGCAGCTTTCCCGATCTAGGCATCTGCAAGCATGTGTCATGTGTTTTGCAGTGAAGGACTCACGTATACACTTGCATAGAGAATATTAGTAAAAAGAAAAAACAAAGAGATGAGGATCATAATTGGATTAGATCTGCGTACCTGAATCTAATCTTAGAGTATCTATGATTCCTCCAACTGGTATTTGAAATGAATAGGTTCTAAGTCTGTCTAACGAGAAAAGTGTCAATCGACAGTCAATTTCGTGGAGGCTATTGTACCATAAGATTCAAAATATTGGCGTGAGTGGATCTCGCAATGGATCTAATAGCCACTAATACCAGAAAGGACTGCAGATAGATTAAAACTTGAGATTTATTGTGATTCTCGTTTTTTTGCTTTTTGTTTTGTTAACCAACATGAATCCTTATTCTGGGTTGAAGGAGGATAGATTTTCGTGATAGATTTTCCGATGGATATGATAAATTACATGATAGATTTAAAAATACGATGATATAATTATTTAATATGATAGATTTTTTCGTAAAAATATACAATGAAAAAATTTAATTGTAGATTTTTACCGATGGAGCTGCAAGTTCTGCTATGTCTGAAAACATAGATCATCTTTTCGGACAAATAAATAAACCCTATCTTCATTGCTTCACTAGTGGATTCCTCCAGAAAATATGCCATCAGCTCTTTATTGTTGCGCTTATAGTGTGGTACACAGTTCTTGACTTGTTGATCGATTTTTCAAAAGTGAAATGGATGGACGATAGTGAGCTACCTATTTGTGGACCTCCTGGAGTGGAGTGGATGCCCAAAGTAATGTCTTATCCAACCTTCACTATGGAAGATGTTCAACACATCCAAAAAACCGGATAAACTACTTTTAGGAGAGAGAAAGCATACAGTTTTTACCTTAGAGTTGTTGCCATAAAATACATTTTGGAGTTTCATCCCCATGTCGCTTTGTTCCCAAATCCTTGCATTTTTCCATGTTACCGTTCGTTGAGACATGATATTTTCCAACCAATATGTATCACAAAAAGGTGAACGTTGAGCTTCCGAACGAGCCCTGATATGACCATATGGAAAAGAAATTTCTTGAAGGCAGTTGATTATTGTGCCGGTGATTTGTAGCCGCAGTATGTCAGTGGGGGAGATTGGAKATTTGCGTTGAACAAATAGTCAAATTGTTTTATCATCAGAGTCCATTGCTAACAATTTGAAGGCATTTCATTTAAGTTTGGTCAGACTTAGGATAAATTGGGAGGCATTTCATATAAATTTGGCTGCGCTTCGGATAAATTGGAGGCATTTGGATTAAATTTGGCTAGGATTTGGATAAATTTGGTTGGAATATATCAGAGCTAGGGCATTGAAACTATTGCAACCTTTTTTAATGGTAAGTAAATGTATCCTTTCAAGATGTTTTGTTCTCCTTAATTTCTGTGAGACCGCTTATTTTAGTCTAATGCGTCATTCTATATAAAGTTGAATTTATTCATGTGCCATAAAGTCGTAGTTTCTTGTTTTCGTGTAACACACAATTTAGCTCAAATGCATCATGTTTTTGTTATCTGCACATGTCTAATTTCATTTCAATGTATTATGCCCCTAAAATTGTTATTCAGTGTCATCTTCGAGTGGCTTATTTGATATACAAGTTTTGATTTGGCTCAAAATCCTTGTTTTTCGTTTTCCTTCAAATGTCCTCTTTCCTTTAGTTGCGTTATGTGTTTGAAATTCTTTTCTATATCATTCGATCCATGCTACTGGAATGAATATTTAAGCAGATCTTCGATATCAACTGGCCAAATTTTGTGCTTGTTAGCATTCGTAGGGAGAAATTGTTGTGTTTGAAATTATTTTCTATATCATTCGATCCATGCTACTGGAATGGAGATTTAAGTAGATCTTCGATATCAATTTTCCAAATCTTGTGCTTGTTAGCATTCGTAGGGAGAAATTGTCACCTTGTGTCGGAACCAATCTTTATGCTCTTGTTGAATGGTTATTTAACATTTCTAGGATCGGCTATCAAAGGAGCGAGGTTCCAATCCAACTCAAGGAATAACTTTCTTTAGACATTAAAGCCTACCCCGTAAGCGCATTTGACACCAGCTTTTGTTAATGCTCTTGGCAGGAAATCTCACGAGAATAAGGAAGAGTGAGAACAACAACAACATTAGAAGCATTATTAAGTTGAATTGAAGCTAGGCTTCCCAAGCTTGTAGCTCATTACCTACAAGTTGGAAAAAATAGTTACAAAGAAAAACAATGCAATAGGTGGTAGGTCTATAAAACAAATATTATGATATGTGGCATGTTTTTAACAGGGAATGGATAGACGATGAAAGCCTATAAAGGAATTGTCCTCTCAACAACACCCCCACCTCCATTGACAAAAAAGAAAACCATCGAACTTAAACTCTATACCTCTTGCATAGAAAGGAAGAAGCTTGAACACTAAGAATTCCTAAGATTGAACCTCACAGGACCTGGGATATCAATATATAACCACAAAACCTGAACTTGAAACCTCTTGCATAAAAAGAAAGAAGTTCCCACACTCAAGCACGTTGGTGTGGTGGAGGGGGTCCCAAGATTGAACCTCATATGTATTGATATATTGATGTACTCAATACGTTTGTTGTGATTGATGCACTTGGAAGGATTTAAGTGTGAACTTCGCTTGGTATATGCTCAAGATGCTCTTCAACTCCTCAACACAAATAAAATTGTTGTTGTCCTCGTCAAACTTGCAAAAAACTTTCTTCAACTCCTCCTCTTAATCTTCACCCATCATGCCCTCTATCACTAGGGTTTCATAGTTTAGCAACTGCTCTCCCACATAACAGTGTAGGGATCAACTCCTCCTCTATGACCTCCCCCAATCCCTCCACTTTGGCCCCCTCCAAATCCTCCACCCTTTTCGATTTCACCACCGATCCCTCTGTCGTGACCTCCAAATCCACCACCTTTCCCTATTCCTCCCCTACCACCTTTCCCTATTCCTTCAAATCCATCACCTTTTCCAATACCCCCTTCAATTACACCTCCAAATTTTCCAATCATGCCTCCAAATCCACCTTCTTTTCCAACACCTCCACCTTTTCCAATACCTCCATCAATTCCTCCACCTTTGCCATTCCCTCCTCCAAATCCACCTCTTTTTCCAATACCTATGTCTATTCCTCCACCTTTTCCAATCCCACCTCCTTTTCCAATTTCTCCACTCTTGCCAATTCCATCACCAAATCCTCCTCCTAGCCCACCACCAGCTCAAACTCGCCACTACCACCAAATAAGTGTTGAAATGATCACTGTGAGCAACTGCACATAAAAAAAAAGTGTTAATCAACACCCTAACAAGAATGCATTAACAATGAACAATCTTAATCCTATATCTACCGATTGATTATATATATATATATATATATATATATATAATCAATCAATAAATCAATTTCTATTTTTTATA
>SNQJ01S0035146.1:53216-106851 GCA_010110895.2 Picea sitchensis | reverse complement strand
TGATATTTTATCTACTTCATACAATTTGTGTTATACATGTTTATGAATACTTAATTGAACTGCATGTATCTTATTCAGCTAATTTAGGTAATCTATGAAAGTGTGAAAAGTAGCCAAAAGTTCCAAACACTGATTCACCCCCCTCTTAGTGTCAGTGTGTGTTTCAATATGTATATGTTGCCATGCAACCTTGTTATATTAAATTTAAAGTTCACTTAAAATTAAGATAAAAGACTTTCCAAAATGGAGCACAAATGATTTAAAAAATGATATCTCTTACAACAAGAACTAAGAATGATCACATTAAATGACAAGTACTATCAAATCAATGAAGCAATAAATATAGAAATGGATTAAAATAATGACATCGCTTACATCAAGAATAGATTCAAATAATGATATCTTTCACATCAAGAATGATCACATTAAATAACTCATTAAAGTGGCGGGTAGGTGGCAATTTGAAAGATTTTTTTTAAAATTTTTAATTAAATTTTATAATTTGACAATACCTATTAAAACCACATAAAAAATAGTCATATCACTGTGTTCAACCAACAAAAACTGTGTTCAACCAACAAAAGATTAAAAATTTTAAATTCTATAAAATTAAACATATTTATTTTTTTTAAATATTAAAATTATTAAAAGAAAATTTAGAAACTTTAGAAATCTGTTTGCAATCACAAACAACTAATTGACAATCAAAGAAAGTTTACTCATAAAAAAATTACAATATACACGACCTATGACCGGTATAAAAAGAAAGAAATTGCATACTTAGGTCCCATTATGTGATCTTCATATATCGAGAGGACGATGCTCTCGCATACTCTTGTTTTGTGATATATCATAGAAATACTATACATGGATTCAATTTAAAGCATAATCTTGTTTTCTAATATATGAGATAAATAATATCCACGTAGATGGTTTTAATTTGGATTTAAATTATAATTTATTAAATTTGAAAAATAGTTATATATATATATATATATATATATATATTTTGCATTTTTTATTAAATAAAAGAGAGGGTTGTGTCCTATTATTTAGTGTTTTTGATCTAAATTTTATGAGTAAAATGAAAATGAACACAGATTATTATTAATATTAACACAAAGACACAATGAACAATAACAGAGATACAATAAAACTGGCTTCTATTCAATAAAGAAATATGTTGGAATTGTAAAATGCAGACTAAAAACAAGCTTGCTAGAATGGTGGGAGCTTATCTCTGACATTTGCAAGAAGATGAGTACAATGAGGCTCTGAAATAATTTTTACAATAAACATGAATTCCAAAACCCTAGACATCCAAAAACATGACCCTAGGAGATGAAGCACCAAAAGTCATGTGGGCTCCGTTGGGGTAAGTTGGTACATAAACTTCCCATGGTCGTAAATTTTGCACACGATCTCCATTTTAGGCACACGATAGCCCGTTAGAAAGGTCTATCCAAGGAATACACATTATGTTTTCAAACTCTAACATTGTGTATAGTTCAAGACCCGAAAACTAGGAAAAAATGTCCAACTAAAAAACTGCCAAGATGAGACAGTTGGAATAGGTGGGTGGCCACCGATATCCACCTGGATCAATCCTCCCCCATTAGGAAACAATGGTCTCCATTGCGTTGAGTTCCCCCATCAGATGAAGAATTTTTTGTTGAATTTGACCCCGGGTAAGCCACTTGCCTTGGTGTAGGAGCTGCCCTGCTTTGACAACCCAATAAAGTTGGATCCTTTGATGGCGAGTGCCCTTGACCTATGTGTCCACGATATCATTAGTGGATTCATGTTCCATGCAGTTAGGGTTGAGATCTGTTGGTGTCAATTATTCTGCTATCTCTGAAGTGTCCAATAATGGTGGAAAATATGGTCGAAGGAGATCCACATTGAACACTGGGTGCAAGCCAAGGAAGAAGGGAATGTTGAACTCAAAATCATTGTCACCCACAACGTTGGTGATGGTGTAAGGTCCATAGAGGAGTGTGTAAGTTTCAAACCTGTGAAGTAAAGCAATGCATATAGATTCTTAAACAAAACATAATTTAATCAATGGCTCATTCACATAGTACACAAAAACAATGGCTCATTCACATAGTACACAAAAATTTATACCGGAAACCCTCAACTGAGAAAACCTTTCTTATATTCATTTTATCGAATTTCACCATTCACTATACAATATATATACAATTTTTTTAGGTATTCCGTAGATGTCAAAACCCTAATCCCTTAATCCAGGATTAATTTACAAAACCGCTAAAAATAGCAAAAACCGCCCAAAAAATTTTTTCGGGCCGCTGCCCTGAACCTCGTCGACCCCGGGCTACCGTCCGTTGCCGAACGCTACGCGTAACCAGGGAGGGCATACTTGCCCCTCCTTGGGACCCCCCTAGGGATCATCGGACGCAGTTGTCATATATGACGCGCCCACACACACACATGCAAAGAATATAACACCTACCTAACAGAGTGGATGAAGCTTCCAATGGGGCCCTGTAAGGCATTATTTCTGCAAGTGCAACCAAACTTTGTCTCCCACCTAAAACTTATGCGGAACTCGGTGTTGATCATAGCATTTCTTGTACTTGGCATTAGACTTATGTAAAATATCCTGAACCTGTTGGTGGATGTGTTGGCTCTGCTCAATGAACTGAGTGGCTTTGTCAGCTTCAGTTTGAGCACAGGACAAGTCTGCCTGGGTGGTCGCAAAGGGTAGTGCAACATCCATGGGACCCAATGGTTTAAATCCCAACCCCACTTGAAAGGGGTTGTGGTCGGTTGAGCTATGTATGGCTCTGTTGTAACTATGTTGAACATAGGGAAGACTCTCATACCATGTGCGAGGGTGCTTGGAATTATACATGCGTAGGATGCGCACGATCATTTGATTGATGACCTTAGTTTGGCCATCCATCTAGGGGTGGAAGGTAGTGGATTTGGTGAGCTTGGTGTCCGGCAGTGACCAGAGGTTCGACCAGAATGTACTGAGGAACTGGCTATCCTGATCTGAGATAATGGTTTGTTGTATCTCAAAATGTATCCACACTCATTCAAAGAAGAGTTTGGTAGTGGACTCCATTGTGATGCTCTTCTTGCAGGCGACCATAATCACCATCTTGGAAAAGCGATCAACAACCACAAAAACAAAGTCATTTCCACTTGGTGGACATAAAGCCCGACATGTAGTCCATTGAGATGGATTTCCAGGGCCTGTCAGAAGTAGGAAGAGGGGTGTAGAGGCATTGTTTCTTAGTGGTCGGTTTGGTAATAACGCAGGAAATGCAGGACCTAATATACTTGTTGACATCCTATCAAAGTTTCGGCAAGTAGAACTGTTATTGCAGCACTGCCACTGTCTTTTTGACGCCGAAGTGTCATGCCACTTGAATATAGTGGGCTTCCCAAATCAGCTTCACTCGCTCGCTTGATGGAACACAGAGATGGCCCAGATGGCACAACAACTCATCCTGGAGATGGAAATTAGTGGTAATTGTGTTTGAGCCCAACATCAGGTAGGTGGTGGCGAAGTCAAGATATTTCTCATAGAGTTGGAGCCAGCTAGAGGTCTCGTGGTCGCAAGAGTCTAGTACCATGGTGAGTGTAGCGACTGGAGGTCGAATGAGGCAATCAATGACACAATTGGTACTTCTTGTTTTATACTTGATGTTGAGGTGGAACGACTGAAAGTATGTAAACCACTTCTTATGGTGGTCATTCTGCAATTTTCCTTGTGTCTGCATGAACTACAACGACTTATGATCATTATAGATGAATGTCTCATTCCCGAGAATGTAATGCCTCCACTGGAGAAAGGATTGCAAAATGGAGTACATTTCTTTGTCGTAAGTAGGGTACTTACAGATGACATCTGATAGTGTCTCACTATGATAAGACATGGGGTGGTCGTGTTGAGTGAAAACTATGCCCACAACATAGTTTGAAGCATTTGTCTTGATCTCAAAGGGTTGTTGCAGGTCAGGTAATGAAAGCACTGGAGTTGAGTGCAAGAGCTGCTTCAAATCATCGAACGCTTATTGTTGGGATATGCCTTACACAAACTTTTCCCTATGACCACCCCTGGTTACTTGGATGAGGTCCCATGCAATATGGGAAAATCCCAACACGAACCTGTGATAGAAATTAACAAGTCCTAAGAAGCTTCGAAGCTTAGTGAGCATGGTTGGGGCTGGCCAGTCATGGATGACCTGGATCTTGGTTGGATACACATGCACACCCTGTTCATCAACAATGTAGCTTAGGTACTAGACCATGTCCATGCCGAAGGAGCATTTTTCCAAGTTGACATACAGCTTGTGTTTCCGCAAAGTGTGCACAACATGCTAAATATTCTACAAGTGTTCCACCCAAGTCTTGTTGTAGATGAGGATGTCATCTAGATACACCACTACAAAAGGATTGGTTAAAGGCCATAAGATATAATCCATCATCCTCATGAAATTTGTTGGGGAATTTGTCAAACCAAAGGGCATGAATAACCATTCAAAAAGGCCTTCTTTTAACTTGAAGGCAGTCTTCCATACATTTGTTTTCTCTATTGGGACATGATGGTATCTAAACTTCATATCAATCTTATTGAAGTATTTTCCCCCCTTGAGATGATCAAGGAGATCGTTGATTCGGGTAATCGGGTACCGATTCCTGACTATGATTATATTTAGGGCTTGATAATCAATGCAGAGTCACCAGATCTTGTCTTTTTTCTGCACAAGCATGATTGGGCTTCCACAAGGTTACGAGTTGGGTCATATGTGCCCCTTTTGGAGAAGTTCTTGGATATGACGCTTAATCTCCTCATTTTCTAACAAAGATAGAGAATAGACTAGCCCATTGGGTAGCAGTGTGTCGTGGGTCAGATCAATGGAATGCTTGACCTAACAGTGAAAAGGTACCCGAGTAGGTGAGGAGAAGATGTCTTTGTATTCTTCCATGAACTTATCCACTTTCTCTTTCTGCATTGAGAGGTTGGCCATGGAGGCCATGGATGTAGCTGCAATATTTTGCTCACTCTGAGAGTGAATTATGAAGAAGACAAACTTCCTGGTCTGAGAGATGAACTTCCTACATTACTTGGAAGAGATCAAGGAAATGGAACTAGGTGGAACTACCTCGGGTATCCTGTACATTTTCCTATCCAAAGTAATAATAACACTGCGAGGCCTAGACTCATATACAACATGATGTTTCCATAAATAAGATTGGCCCAAAATAACGTCACAAACTTCAAGGGTAGAAACATCACATAATACCTCATCTTTGAAGGGCTTGATTTCGTAGGACATTAAACACTGTTGGTTGACGCGAAGATCTTTTCCTTGGAGGATCCATCCGATGGTGTAGGGTTGTGGGTGCGGCATTGTCGGCAGGGCCATCCGCTTGAAGACCTTCACTGAGATGAGGTTATTCTGGCTACCACTATCAATGATGAAGTGCAATAGGGTGATTTTCACCCACATCTGTGAATGAAAGAGGTGCTCGCCTTCCTTTGGCTCATTAGGTTCATTGGGTTGGATCTTGGTGGTAGCAATGGTGGCACTGGGTTCCTTGTCAATGATATGTCTCCCATTTTATAGTTCTTACTCAAAGTCAAAACCCACATCTCATTCAGAGGCTTGGAGTGGCAATCAATGGTGTTATGCTAGGGGCTCTTATGGAAGCTGCACCACTTCCCATTATCTTTCTTCATCTTTCCATTGTCCTTCTTTGTTGGCATCTTAGACTGATTGTCCCGATGATTTCCATCTTTTCTCTTCCCTTTGTTCTGCGGGTTGGGGCTACCCTTTCTCTGCTTCTGCTATGAGGGGTTCCCAGACCCAAACTGCCGCATCTTTTGTTTAATATTTTGCTCAATTTTGATGACATATTGATAGGTCGTGCCTAAGGACGAGATGATCATAAACTCCATGTTTCCCTAGATGTATCTACGCATACCACTGTAGTACTTGAGCACCAGATGTCTCTTAGAATATTTGATACCCAACTTGGTGAGCAAGGTATGGAAGATATTTCTAAACTCTGGCACTACTTGGTCCCTTTCATGTCGTAGTGTGGTCCATTTTGTATACAGGTCGTCATAACTTCCAACATGGTAGTGTTGTTCCTTAATAGCATCCCTGAAGGACTCCTAGGTGAGTGTGACTGTAAATAATGAGGGTTCCTTTGTTTTCTTTTGCTCACAAAAAGTCTCCCACCAATCTTTGACATGGGGGACGACTTTGAGGAGTGCGAAAGTAATCTTTTCTCTATTCGAAAAGTTATGGAAAGAAAAATACCCTTCTAGCAGATTCAACCATTTGTCTACAAAATCTGCGTCTATCTGACCTTTAGATATAGGAATATCAAAGTTGATATGTACCTTGAAGGGGGTGATACCTTCACTCGAGGAAGATGTGTTTCTTGTTGGTAGTCGTTGAAGGATTTGCACAAAATTATCCATTATCTTGTTCCTGTGTTGCGTGAGGGATTCCTCGAGAAACAGTTTGAAAGGATCTCCTGTCCCGTCATATTTCTTTTCTCCCGCCATGGAAGGTCACTTGGGTGTGCGAGAGATCTTGTCCTCAAGAGAAACAAGCTCGATACCCAAATATTTATACCCTGACCTCATCGGGGACATGCACTAAGAACGACAAGGAGCAGACAGCTCTGATACCACTAATCCAGATTTTATGAGCAGAACGAAAATGAACACGGATTATTATTAATATTAACATAGATACACAATGAACAATTGCAGAGATACAATTGAATTCACTTCTATTCAATAAAGAAATATGTTGGAACTGTAAAATGCAGACTGAAAACAAGCTTTCTAGTGGTGGCTTACCTATGAGAAGAGATGTGATGGTTGCGGTCATTCACAAGAAGATGAGTACAATTTGGCTCTGAAATCCTTTATACAATAAACATGAATGCCAAAACCCTAGACATCCAAAAACCTAACCCTAGGAGATGAAGTGCCAAAAGTCATGTGGGCCTCGTTGGGGTAAGTTGGTACATCAGCTTCCCAGGGTCGTAACTTTTGCATATGATTTGTGTTTTAGGCGCACGATAGCCCATTGGAAAGGTCTACCCAAGGAATAAACATTATGCCGTCAAACTTTGACTTCATTTACAATTTGATTGTGGCGAGCCCTAAAAACATTGTTTAGGGCCTGAAAATGGCCCCGATAGTTCAAGACCCAAAAAATAGGGAAAAAACTGCTAAGATGAGCCAATTGGAATAGGTGGGTGGCCACCAATATCCACCTGGATCAGTTTTAATACAAATAAAAAGAAATGACCCTATTTTAAAAACCTCCATAATGTCAAACAATGTTTGGAATTGCTTCGTCTAACCTATTTTTAAAATTATGCAACTACTATTGACTATATGGCTTGTATAAAGTCTTATAAACTAGTCAAGCAATATTACTTACTTGCAAAACATAAAAAACTAGAAATTGTTGGGCACTCTTCATTCTTCATAGATCTCATGACAATAGAGATTGATATATTCTTTTGGCATGTTCATAGTATTGTTCCATGGAGTCTTCATCTACAACTTTTTTTCGTTCATGTCCAAATGAACCTACAAAAACCATTGATGAGGCAGAGAGCCTCAACTTTGCAAACTCGAGATTTTTATCTAGCTCGAAGTGTCTAACTCTCTCTTCAATTTTTTGATTTGGTATTCTTTATCTTTAATCTTCTTGCAACTGATCTCATCCCTTGCCTCCATCAGGGTTAATTTGCTCTTATGTTTCTCCAATTTGGCCTTCATCTTGAGCATTTGTTTTCATTTTTTTTAGCTCCCTTTCATAATTGTGTTCCCATGCCTTGTCCATGTCTCCATTCTCCCATTGATTGTGAAATGACCTCTTGTCTATCATCACAAAGACACTCACATCGACGAATAAAATCTCGAAGGTGGTCTTGGCTTTTTTCTATTTTTCTAGTATCAAATAGCATACACTTGAAATTTACACCAAGTTCTTTAATCCCTAGAGAGAAATGACATATAGGAGGATTTATCCCATATTTTGAAATAACAACTATTCAATCTTAAAAAATACTTATAAGACCAATCCGAGAGAGGGAATTCCTAGGTTGGCTCTCAGTGCCACGAAGAACAAACAATAATGGGTCTTTCAGAATAAACTCCACATGAAAATATGTGGTTGAGCCAAGAAGGCTTCCTAAAAATTTGTGAATGGAGAGGCTCAAAGATAACTAACAGATTACTTGATCTTGGAGCTCGAGTTTGAATTACTACAAGCAGTCGAGTCTTGCATTCCTTGAACCCAAAACCAAACCTCCACTTTGCCATAGCATTTTCCCCAAAATCTTCGCCTAATATGCTTCCTAGACCACCTTTCCAATTGAAGCCAGACCTTATGACCCTAAGAAACAAAAGGATAAGGTTGAAAGGGAAATAAATCCTCCATAACCACATCTAAAGCTTCCAAATGCACATCATCAGGCACTAATTGATCCTACACACTCTACACCATATCAATCTTCTAGGGCTCATAATGGAACCTTTAGTGAGTAATAACCAACAAAACAACAGGTTTCCCTTATAGTCCTTTGCAAATGCACGCCGTCGCGTTGATGCCACTTCTACCGAATGATTAAGGCCTGTCACAACATGAAAAATAATTATTTTGATGAAGGCCTATCACAACATGAAAAATAATTATTTTGGATGTGACTTATCAATGTATTAAGATGAGGGTGTTTAGGAGGGGATTTAGAGACAATGTATTAAAAATAGATTTTTTAGGAAGGGATTTAGAGACCAAGTGACGTATGATTATGATTGAATCACCAACCACTATCATATTTTTAATGCCTTTATTCTTCGTTATCCATACTCCAAACCAAAGAGCCAAAGCCTCAACCTGATTGTTGGAGGCTTTGTCAATTTCTCACACATAAAAAATTTATAGTTTTCCTTCAAAGGTTGAAGATAACCCCCCATTTGCAGGTTACCATCCATTTTTTAGCAAAACAAAATTGACTACAACCTTGAAGTTCACTTTATTTACAATTTAAATGGTTCTAATGGTTAAGAACGTGTGTTTCCTCCTCAAAGGTGTTCCTCACTGGAATTGAACCTTGCTCAATGGTGAAAAACTCCCCACTTTCCACCATTAGATCGAACCCCTTTGGATATATTAGATATTATTTTTTTTATTTAAAATCTAGTTTAATTTTTTTTTTAATCAGTATAATTAAAAGTTAAGAAATTTTAATTGATTTTTTTAATTATAAAAATTGTAAAAATCAAAATTTTGAATAAATTAAATAAATAAATAAAAATTCTTTGAGTCACTTAAAAACTTGATCAATTTAACATTAAGATGAAATTAAATTAAAATATATAAATTAATTTATTATTATTATTACTACATTATTTAAAAATACATTATATCATATAAAATAATTTTTAAATTATTTAAAAATACATTATATCATACAAAATAATTGTTACTTTAAACAATATATAATATATGTATGAACATAACTATACAAAAAATTAATTTCTTATGAAAATCTTTCTATACAAAAAATTAATTTCTTATGAAAATCTTTGTTTAGTTTATATTTTGCTTATTTCTTATTTTTAATTCTACATTGTGTATATTATGTATTGTGTCTAGTTTTAAATTTGTTAATTTTTAATTATTATTTTATATTTAATGAGAAAAATTATTTGTATATATTATTATTATTATTATTTTTGTATTTGTTTTATATATATATATATATATATATATATATATGAAATTCCAAAATATTTAGTAAAATATGTAATAGAGAAATAACACAAAACCTCTTACATAAATCTCAAAGTAATTAACCTTTCAAACTAATCCACTTAAATTAAAACATCTTACTTATTAAGTGAAATAAATAATAATAAAAAGTCATAACATTAGCTAAAAAAATTCAAAAAACCTTGACAAAGGATAGCTAAGAAGCTAACACTATAAACATTGTCATAGAAGCTAAAAAGAAATACTTTCAAGTGAAAGGACTAATAAAAGAATAATAGTATGGAGAATTTTCATTTAATGAATTGTTTTTTTTTTCTTAAAAACATTTAAGGCAAATTTATGTACAAACATATTATTTATTTTTTCAGGTTCAAAATTGTATATCATCCAAAACTATGATAACAAATTTATGCACAAACATATTATTTATTTTTTCAGGTTCAAAATTATATATCATTCAAAATTATGATAAAAAATGATGAATGGTTAAGTATTTCATTAATTTTAAGTTTATTTTATTTTAATTTTTTAATTAATCTTCTCAATTTTTTTAACTCAAATATTTATATAAATTTATAATTTTTTAATGATAATAATACTTCTCATTTAAATATTAAAAAAAATTAAATACATTATAATATAGTATTATTATTATGATGATTTTAAATACATATTTTATAATAAATTTATTAATTCCTTTGAAGTAAGAGAGAATTAAAGTACCATTATCTATCTTAGAAAATCTGAATATGTTTTTAAACAACTCAATTTAGTAAATACTAAATAAATAATCTACAACTTAATAGAAAAAATATTTTGATAATATATATAATTAACTTTTATTGTTTACGAAAATTATAATTATATATATGTCATGATTATAAAATTTTAAAAATTGAAATGATTTTGAATTTGTAAAATATTTTTTTTAATAGAAAGAGGGAGAATTTTATTAATAAGAAAACCATGTTAGAAAACATTTGAGGAGTATAAGAAGTCCAAAATTTCCACTAAGTTATTAAAAATGCTTTGTTGAGGGCCACTACAACTAAACAACAACTACTGATAACAACTTTACAGTTTTCACATAGTGCTTATATCTATGGGTCTTGTCTGAATACAATTTGTTGAATATGCTCAAAATATAAAAACAATAATGAACCATTTTTAAAAATCCTTTGATAGAGGGACCAAATTAATACCATTACTCTACATTCGACATCGGGACGCTCAAGTCCAGTTGAATTAGAGAAGAAGCTTAGTCTGAGTTTCTTGGAGTGCCATTATTTATTGGAGGGTTCGTAATTTTTTGGGGGCCTGACACAAACTTCTTCTAATTGACATCGAAGTGTTGAGCATACATCTTGGAGCCGTAGAATAGTCTATCTTTGAGATACTGATTCTTCCAATACTATGAGCAGGGAGAAAACAAAGTTTCGGGTTTCTGCTAGATCCTCTTCCAATTGTTTCACCTTTCTTTCCAAACGATTCAAATTCTCGGCTTCCATATCTCACCATAGACACCTAACCTCTTCCAATTGTTTCACCTTTCTTTCCCGACACCCCAAATTCATGGCTTCCATATCTCACCGCAGACACTTGAACAAGACCTGAGAAGTATCAACCAAAATGAAAGAGTAGAACGAACTGGAATCTTCCTCACCTGAACGCTGAAATCAAGCAGAATACAAGCCATGCCTGAGATAAAATACCCCCCTCTCGCGAGTTGAGTCAACTTCATACTGTCGCTACCTTCGGACATCATTACAGAAAGCTACTGAAAATCTAGTGACACCCATGTCCATCCCACATTACAAAGGAAACAAGAACTAGAGATGAGGAAAACATTGTTCCCGTTGAGGGAGGTTATGGAATGCTTGTGGGAGTGCATGAAAAACACACGCCAAGGGCCTTGAGACAACATATTGAAAACACCATGATAAATTAATTCTTAAATGAATGGCCATGCGTGGAGGCTGGGGTTCCCGGGAGGTGGGATCCCCTTTTATTTAATATTTTTTTATAAAAACAAAATCTCTTAGGACTTAAACCATTTGTGGGGGAGAAGAACCAATGCCTTCCCCTTTTCGATATTGATGAATGAATTTGATAATGCCTTCCCCTTTTCGATATTGATGAATGAATTTGATAGCTCATGGAATTGATTGGATAGATTGACATCCATTGACTGAGAGAATGTTGCGTGTTTAATTGTCAAATTAGAATCCCCAATGACTGTGAGAATAGTAATTTCTTGAGCCTTTTCCAAAATTAGAATGTGTAACAAGACGTAGGCTTCTTCTTGGTTATTTGAAGAATGATCAATGTTCCATGTAAATGTGGATTCCATATTTTCTCATAGAAAATACAACACCCCTCCAGCACCTGCCACCACAGAACTTACAAAATATTTAATAAAATAAATAATATACAATTTAAAGAAAATAATATTTTAATAATATATATAATTAAATTTTGTTGTTTAGGAAAATCATATTTATGATATTTTACCATATGATTATAAAATTTTAAAAATTAAAGTGATTTTGGACATGCAAAATTTTTAGCCATTATTTACTAAAATCATTTTAAAAACTGTAGATGATTCTCCGAGTTAACAAAGGAAGGTTATTAATGGGTATAGTTGTTCATAGAAAAAGGAAAAGACAGTGTTTCTGTCCAAGGATGAGAGCAAAGATATGAGCAAAGATATGGTAGCATTTATCCAAGTATGTTTTACTCCTAGATTGGTAGTTCTATAGTAAAGTTATGTGGCAACTTAGTCTTTTTTAAGAGTGTTTATTAATAATATGATTTATTTTTTTTAACAAGGACAATTCACCATAAGATTCATTATCAATTAGGCTTTAAATTCTGTGATTATTTTGAATACGAAATTTATTTTGAATATGAAGTTGATAATATATTAATGATTGATTATAAATTACATTTAAATTTTATTAATTATTTTTAATCCCTATCTGGGAGTGGTAGATAGGTAGCAAGGGTGACATATTTATCTTTAAGAAATCTCAAACAAAGACATAGCATAATCAACCTGCATTTGGTCGAACTAGAACCATAACTAAATATTATGCACTAGGCTATGGAAGGAATATAGCAGGGATTGGACTCGATATGAATCAAGGGTATATAATCAAATTGTGTACGTGAGGAAACTAGTTCAATGAATAAGTTTTCAGTTTAAGAGACATAAACGACGAACCTGAACCTGAAGGGCTGGTGGTAGAGCCTGGTAGTGCATTTGAAGTTCCTGCAAGCCCAAGCCCGAGAGCTATGTAGCTTTGTCGAACCCCATTGAAGCTTTGATCTCCGCGACAAGAGAAATCCAAACTAAAATTTCTGAGGTTTCTTGCTCTGTCGTTGCTGCAAGAGCACTGTATCTTCAAAATGTTTCAGCATTTTATCCAAATCTGTGGGATATTTAGCAACTTAAAAGTCTAGTTTTTTTACCATTTTGGAGAGATATTCAACCACCTTACATAACAGCTCCAAATCTAATTGGTCTTTAGTTATTCAAAAGAAATAAAAAATGTACATTAGTTTTAAATAGTTTTTATACTCAATTTTAAATGTAATATAGATTCAAATTAAGTTTGAATTTATTAAATATAATAATTGATTAAAAATATCATACATTAGAAACAGTCAATTTTTTATTAAAAAAATAATTCACATAAATTTATACTCGTCTAGATTTTGTCAATTTTTTATTAAAAAATCAATTCACTTAGGTTTATACATCACCTATATGTGTGAAAATCAATTTAAACTAGTTTGATGTGTAAAAATCAATTTAAACTAGTTTATTACACCATGACAGTTCATAAAAGTATATAACCTTTATAAAATGACATGTTGAACATTATATTTATTGCAGCTTACCATTTTATACTGTATGTTGAAATCCATTTTATCTGGTTAAAATCCCCAGTAATGGAGAATGGGACATTTTATATACAGAGATTAGCAATGTGAATTCCGTGAGACTCCACATCATCGGGGATAATTCTAATAAAATAATAACATGCATTGCAATTTCAAATATCTTCACTAAGGCCACTGTACTTTAATTTGAATGACTTATGTGGGGAGAATATGATTGGTGACACGACTGAATCTTTTGCTTGATCTTGTACATGTACGAGTGAACAAATTGATTTTGCATACTTCATCTCATGATCCACACTGTATTGTTGGCATGGGTAGTGACTTTTTGTTGTCTACCAATCAGCCAACCGTTATCCTATAGCTAGTTGTCAATTTTGTGATTTGACAAGTTTCTTCGTATTCTATTTTAATCGAAATAAGTGTGCCTTCTTTTAGTGGGGCTGTCTAACCATTTTTAACAAACAGTATTTACATATTTTTATTTTCCCTGTGTCATACACCTAGTTATGTATTAGTTCCTCTTATATAGAACAGGTACTAGCTGCAAAATGTATTGTTGCGACTCATATCGAACAAATATTTGAATTATCCTTTTGCAATATTTTATTTTACTGTTAAGCAAGTGTTGATCAAATTATTTTATTATAATATTTATTTTATTATAATATAATAAGTATGAATAATTAATAAATGAAAATGGATTCAAATTAATGGAGATATAATTTATTTTATATTTAAATTTTTTTTTTTCTTCTAACTTATTTTTCATTTTTCAATTAACTTTAAACTTTAAATATTTTTAAATTATATATATATAATCTTTTCACTCAATTTATTTAGTTGTTTTCATTCTATTTTATTTTTTTATTTTTCTTGGTAACTTATAACTTATAGTTTAATTTTTTTATTGTTTATTTTTATTTTATTTTCTCATTATCTTTTATCTAACTTATCTCTTATGTCAAGCTAAAATTGATTATTTTATTACTATATATTATATATATTTTTATAATAAATTTAATTAATTATTATATATATTATATAACTTATCTTTTTTTATCAAAATTGATTATTTCATTATCACTTTTTTTTTTCTTATAAAATATACATAATTAATACAAGTTTATCACTTTTTTTTGCATATACATAATTAATACAATTAGTAAGTGTTTCATAATTATTTTAAGTTTTTCACTTTGTAAGTGTTTCATAATTATTTTAAGTTTTTCACTTTGTAGTATATAGAAATAATGTATTAAAATTCACATATTAATCCAAGGACTATAGCAATTATTAATCTGAGTGCTATTTTCTTTTAGATGTGAAAAACATGATTGCAAGGTACACAATGTCATCTTGGCAATTGGTATAGACAAGAAGGAAGAAAGATTCAGATTCACTAGTGTAATTGAAATTGAAAAATTCTTTAGACAAAAAAGAAAAAAAAGATACGCAAGCTCTCAACTCATATACAATTTTGTTTCAAAAAATGTAACTATGTTGATTCTTATGACTGATTCAATCATATTTATTTAATAATAATATAGGACATTTAAAAGACCAAAGGCATATGCTTGAGTGAGAGCAACTATCCATTCTATATACTCGCATCAAAACTAGATTTGATTGAGAGTTTTTATACTTGGAAAGTCAACAGAGGTGAAGAGCAAATGCAAAGAAATATTTGAAGAACTAGTTATTTTCAGTTTTCGATCTTTCTTTTGATAGCTCAAAGTGAAGTTGAGCCATTTATGTTACAACTGCCACGATTTAGAAAATCTAAGCTAGGCAAGTTCACTTCAACCACCATGATTTAGAAAATCTAAGCTAGGCAAGTTCACTTCAAATATATGGTCCCATTATTTCTCTTTTCTTGGAATATGTAGAAATCTATATCATTAGCAATTTTATTAGTTTTAATGATTTGAGATTATTTTTATAGATTAATAATTGCATAATTTGTAGATTTCCTCCAATCTTATACACATGCATTTCAAATTAAATTCCCCTACCTTTCAAATATGTTCAAATGATTACCTAAAAAGAGACCGAAGAATACACACTTGAAAAGATTACTTCAAGAAATCTTAAACACATAGATTTCAAATTAAATTCCCTTGCTTTTCAAATATGTTCCAATTGTATTCATTAACTCAGTGATATTAACATTTTCAAATTGTCAATATCTAGAGAAATATCAAGACAAGACTTGGATTTTTAGCCATTTTCAAACTTTCTTCACAATTTTTTCAAACTTTTCTGACAGGGACTAAACTATCATGCAACACTTGTTATAATTAAAGATAATGAAAATCAAATGGACGCCTCTTTTCTTTTATTTAAATTATGCTTTTCTTCCGTTGCAAAACAAAACTAAACTGCGGCCGCCTCCTCTGTTTTTCATATTTCAAGACTCTTCAATCGTTGTTGCATCCGCTCCACTACTCCCACACCCCATTGCAGTTTGGGACACCCACGGGCGTCAAGCTTCTCCAACGATTTTAAATGTTCAACATCTTCCAGCTCCTCTATCTCATCGCACCAATCAACAGATAGTACTCTAAGCTTTGTCAACTGTGCCAACCCTTGTATGCGCTTCAGCTTCACACATCCAGTTGCATAACACTCGTCCAAAGACTCTAACTGTTCAATCCCTGGCACCTCTTGTAACTCAGAGCATCCAGCAACATGTAGACTTCGAAGCTTTGTCAACTCCGCCAACCCCCTTATGATATTCAGTTTCACACATCCAGATACCCGCAACTCCTCTAAAGATACTGGAAGTCTTTCTATCATTTTCAAATTATGACAACTTAACAATTCCAGTTTTACAAGTGTATTTGGCAATGTTCCAACCTTGCCCAGAGCCTGACAGCACTCCGCGTGGAGACGTTGAAGGTTGGGGCAAACACCTTCACCAAATGATACCTCTGATATTTCTGTTTCATACATAAATATGGTTTTGAGCCGTGGCATGTACTTATCGAGGGGGGAATCTAAGTCTCCTTTAACCTTTTTAAAAGGCAATTCGTGTAAAGGACAACACCATACTCTCAACTCAGACAACCGAGTCAACAGTACAACAGATGCCGGCAAACATTTCAGTTCCTTGCAATTCGCAAGGTTCAATTTCTTCAGATTCTGCAAGTCACCCAGCGAAGGCGGCAGCGTGTCCAGCAAAGGGCTTCCTAACTCCAAAACTTCCAACTCGCTTAACTCTCCTATTGCACTTGGCAATTCTTTTATGTTTCCCTCCAAATACAAATTGTCAAGGGACCTTTGTTGTACCACTTGAGAAGGCAATACTTCAAGTTTACAATAACTGAGATCTATGTAATGAAGTGTCCTTATATTTCCAAATGTTTCGCTTGAGATGGTTAAATTAGAGCAACCCTTCAAATTAAGATGTGTAAGCTTAATTAATTTCCCAAAGGATTTTGGAAGCCTCTCTAAGTTGATGCACTTACACAAATCAATGTGTTCGAGGTTTGTTAAATTACCAAAGGACTCTGGCAATAACTTCATTTCTGAGCAGTCTCTTAACTCCAAGACCTTCAACGACTGCAGATCACAAAATTCTTCTGGCAACGTTTCGACATTAACATGCCGGGTTCTTCTGAGAATAAGCTGCATCAATGAAGAACTGAAACTGATGGCCATCCGTTCCAGGTGCTTCAGCTTCCCTATGGACTTTGGAATGTTCGACAGAGGACCACGAATCTCTAACTCCCGCAACTGCACAGGTGTCTGCAAAATGTTCAGGTGTTCCAACGATAAGCAGATATATATGGATCATGATTCTCATCTACAACTCTTTGAATACGTTCCAGACCGTGTAGTGGATATTATTGGCCATTAAACACAACAAATTTCTATTTCTATTTACCTGTGATTCGCCTTCCCACAATGTTTTTAAGGCGCTCCCGTAAACTTGTAGAACCCTTAAATTTTTCATTGGGATCCAGGTAGGCAGGGAAGAGTGGGGACACATATTCCAGCGGATCCATAGAAGATTTGGGAGCTCCACCTTGCTCAAAATGCTCTCCAAGAAAGCATCTTCAGTATCAAGAAGTTGCAACCTCCTCATACCAATACCGCCGAATGCATCATCGTCATAGTCATCGTTATCATCATTATATTCACTAGGGACCATCCTGATTCCCCTCACGCTTATTACCTGTCCATTGTTTAAAAATGATAGTTATAAGTTATAACCTGTTCAATCTTGGAAAATATGATATAAAGAACTGAATGATCGAGCACTTACAGAAGATTCCGACTCCAGCAACAAATCATCAATGTTTTCTCTGGGGCGCCAAAGACGGCGCGGCAACGAGGCCTTGGCGATATCTCTTCCTAAATCTCGAAGATGGTCATGCATTTGTATATCGTTTCCACTGTCCACTTTCACAAGACACCTGTTCTGCAGATTGCGAAATCCAGGCGACCTTTCCAGCGTGATCCATCCCGTATTCTGATGGCCATATCTTTGTTTTGGCCTATGAAGAAACATGCAATATCTAGGAATATGTGTTGTTCATCTATATCTAGTGTATCATAACTAATTTTAAGTCTTTGTTTTATTTCAGTGGGAAGTATCCGCTGCAGTCTATCCAATTGATCTTCCCAGTAAAAAGCCTCACTTTTCCCACAAAGAAGTGCCCCAAACACTATCAAAGATAGAGGCAAACCATCACAAGCTTTTAAAAACTTATATACAAGATTTTCAAATTCTGGGAGTGGATGTGGCTGGCTAAAACAATGCAAGCAAAATAGCTCTAGAGAGTGCTGTGAATTAAGGCCAGTTAGCTCATATATTGATGACTCTTCAACTCGTAGGCTTGTGAGAACATCTTTGCTCCTAGATGTAATCAATATCAAGCTATCAGAATGGATAACTGTTTGATCTGGCAAAAGTGCATCCACCTGATTCACATGATCTACATCGTCTAAAATTACTAAGATGTGAGAAGAAGATGAGAGACCCTTTCTCAGTATTCCTTTACCTTCATCAACATTATTTATTTGCTTATCCGATCCAGTCAAACTCTCCAGAAGTTTTCTCTGCAACGAATTTAAGGAACCTTTGGCTGCATTTTCTCTGACATCGGGTAAAAAGCAGGATCCACGATAATATGAATTCTTCCTATTGAAGAATTCTTTAGCCAGCGTGGTCTTTCCTATGCCCCCTAACCCCACAATCCCAAAGATCTGACGTTTTCCACTCTGCCCTTGGTGCAATAAGACTGTATTTTCAAAATCTCTAACCTTCTCATCCAAACCTGTTGGATATTTGGCCACGTCTAAGTTTGGTTTTTTCACCTTTTTAGTCACACGTTCAACCACCTTATCTAGCAACTCCCCCTCGTCGCTGGTTATTCAAAAATATAAAAACTTAATGAGAAACAAACCATGTATATATATCCAACATAAAATAGTACCATACTAAAAGGTAGCTGAGTTCTTACCCATTACACGCCTCCAGTTCGAAACCGCTGATCTCTGCAACTCGGGAAAGAGCGTTTCTCCAATTTTCAATAGTGTTGTAGTCGTATCGCATCTTCTCTTCTTGCGCTTCAGGGTCATACGTCCTCTTATTTTCGAGTTTCTTTAGGGCTTGAGCATACACTCCATCTTTGCCCAGCGTCCACCTAAGCTCAGCGGGCTTCACATTGTAAAACACTGGAATAATGTAAGCCTTTGACTCCAGCATGAGGAGCAGTTCATTTAAACACCAATTTGAATCAGCGTATCCAACAGAAAAAATGGCCACATGGACCGAGGCTGATCGGATAGCGCCTTCTATTTGAGAAGTTAGATTCTCTCCCTGTTGAAATTCTTGCTGGTCCAGAAACACACTCAATCCATGTGAAAGAAGGCGACGGTAGATATAGCTGGCGAAGGTTTTCTTCACATCGGGACCCCTGTGATTTATAAATACGTCATAGTAGTAATTGTCGTTGGGATTAACAGCGGTGGAGGACGATGCAGCCATTTCTAATGGGAAAATAGAAATGGAAACGGAGTGAAGCGCGAGATTAGTTACAAGCTAGGGAAGAGCGGAGAAACTCTAGAGGATTGTTGCACAGAAAAACTATCGATGATCTGCAGAGATAATGTATACACGTTTAAGCCCTTCACCCTCGTAAGCAAAATGCCCCTGCCTCCTCCCTTATTGTATTCTTTCAACACGCTTCCTCTTGGAGACCTAGAGAGCGACCACCAACGAAACATGGATCTGAGTTTGGGTTTCACATGTGCCCGTTCACTTCGATCTTTGTCAACAGCGGTACCAACCAGGAAAAACTTGTTAGGTGGGCAACAACGACAGCTGTACCCAGGAAAAACTTGTTAGGTGGGCAACAACAACAGTTGTACCCAGGAAAAACTTATTCGGTGGGCAAGAACACGATGGAATTTCCTTGGAAAAACATGTGCCTGTCAAATTCAACCTTTGTCAACAGCTGTACCCAACCAGTAAAAACTGGTTAGATGGGCAACAAAAGGATGGAATTTCATGGAAACCACTTCTTAAATGGCCAACGTCACTGTTGAATTTCGTTTGCACATGTGCCTGTCCATTTCAATCTTTGTCAACAGCTGTACCTAACCAGGAAATACTTATCGTATGGGCAACACCATAACTAGCATACCCCTAAGCGGGGGAAAGAGAATCCAAAAAAATAACATTTTTTTTTATGAAAATCATATTAGGGAATAGAATATGAAATAAAGATAATATAGAAAAGTGAAAAGGGAATAATTTTTGCCAAATATAAAGCAAAACAGAATATGAAACAAAGATAATATAGAAAAGTAAAAAGTGAATGGGAATGGAGAATAATTTTTTTCAAATATAAAGAAAAACAAAAAATGTTAAATGTGTACATTTTTAAAATCCAGATATTATTTAAAGGTATTTGCTATTCACATATCACATCATAATTTGATATGAAAATGAAATAAAAAAATAATACAATTTTTAGTATATTTTTGGAGAAAGAGAATCTTTTTAATATATTCTTGGAGGGGAATAAAGGGAACATCCAAGTGAATAAGGTGGTTATGTTGTTCAAAAATAAAGGGATTTGTTTTTTTTTTATGAAAATGAATACTTCAAAAGTATTTTATTTGGGTAAATTTGAATACAATAAGATGGAAGGATGGGATGTAGAAGGTCTTGAGATGCTCATAATTGAGATTTCAAGAATAATACAATGGTGATATATAAAGAAAATCTTCAAGGACTATTGATGTAGGATGAAATAGAGAGTCATTATGTATCATGGTATTTTCATAGGTTACAAGTACAATTCAAATAGAGGTTGGAAGTCATCCATTCAAATGAACTCCATAGCCCAAAGTGCATGAGAGAGTCATTGCTTCAACAATTTGCACTAATAATAACTCATTCACTCCAAATGACAAGTTCTTAAGAATGGAACTATTCCTTTCATCCAAAGTGCATATGAAATTCACCTATGGAAGAATAAGAAAAAACCTTCCACTTGAGATGATTGTTGAAGCACCAAACCCCCTAATTATTCTTTGTATAATTTCTCATAATGTGAGATATATTATTATAAAATTTCAAGTTAGATAAACCTTCACATTGAAATAAAGCATGGGAGTGACAACTTTCAATGTACTTATAGAATTTTTAGGAAAAGGTTGTAAATAGTAATACCATTAACTTTGTGTCTAACTAACTTTTTAATGTGTCAATGGCACGGAGAACCTTGTGACCGCTTCAATGACTTTTTTTTTGTTTTCTACGAAATTTAATGATTCCAACAAGACACTAGATTTGATGGGCATTTTATTATTGATGTTTATTTAATTTTCAAAATCATTAATTATATAATTTATTAATTATATAATAATAATAATAATAATATTAAAGAAAAAAATCTAATAATTTTATTAAAGATAACAAAAATAATATAACAAGATTACAACCTTTCATACCTTAAGGAAATTAAAAGGAAATTTCATGAAAGTGAAAAGTGAGGTGACCTTGTTGGGACTCAATGATTTCTCATGTTCCTTTTTGCAATTCCAAACTTTCTTTGGACAACCTATTAACTTCAAAAATTTGTTCCTTATGGTGAGCAATGTGAGAGAGTGGATTGTTGATTCTTGATGTCTCTAAATAAAGACTACAACAAGTAATTCTGCAAGACAAAAACCCTTTTCTCTCATACACACATAATCCATGTTTGATTTTTCATTAGTTTTAACAAGAACCATAAATTTTGAAGAAATTTGTTGTGTACTCGTTACATGCTTCACATGATTAAAAAAAAAAACCTCATCATAAAAATTTCTTAATAATGAGAACTTTTTTTTATTACTTAGTACTTAACAAAATGTAAATTAAACACTAATGCAATTATTTTTATTTTTTTTTAAATAAAAAAGAGTGGTACCTTCTATATTAGATAAGCAGAGAACTGTGACAAAAATACATAGTCAAGGCTATAAAACCGCCAAAAAAATACTGTCGGTAATACTGCCGGGAACCAGTAAGACTAAGGGGCTTATAGCAGTTTTAGCCATTATACATTATAACTGAAAAACCCTGTCCTGCCCGAAGGAAACCAGGACAGGTGAGAAAAGGTCCAAGGGTTCATAATTCATAAAGTAAAAAAACATTAAACAAAGCCAGGAACCAGTAAAACCTAAGCATCCGGAGCGCCGTCATCATCCCTCGCCTGCCAGCTGTGCCTTGCTGGAATGGCGAACTCCTGAGCGCACATGGGACATTTGTGCTGAGCTGGAGCTCCAGAGAACACGCTGAGGAGGATATCTAAGCGCTGGCTCATGAGGAGCGTTCTGAGCTCCATGTCGGCCAGGTGGCTGCGCAACTCGAAGACTAAGGCCAGGTGCTCATCGTTCAAAGAAAACCATGCAAGCCACCTTCCCAGCCGTTGCCGTCCTCTGCCGCTCCCGCATCCCTTTCCTTTTCCGATTCGTCCACAGCTTTCCTCTGCTCCTCACTAGCCTTGTTGTCCATGGGCTGCTCGGCTTGGAACGATGGCAGTTCTTCCTGCCATGGAATTTCTTCAATTGGACAGCCAGGGGTGTCGTCTGCACTGTGTGAGGTTCGAACTGGGACCTCCAAGGCTGGTGGCATTACAATGCATGGCAGGTCATCTCGTAGCATCTCGAAGCATGGCAGCTCTGCATCCCTTTCGTTACTCACCCCAGGCTTCGTCCCATCCCGACTGCATCCAGCCTTCTGCTCAGCCATGGAGTCGAGTAACAATCGCCTCTCTGCACGGGCTCTTCTACGCATAATTGAGGACGCCAGAGACATTKCTCTCTCCAGTTCCTGCTTCCTACGACGCTGCTCCCTGTGAGCAACCCAGGCAGAGCCTCGACGAGGCCTACCTCGCTCACGAACCATTGAAACCAGGTGGTTCGAGCAGGGAGCAGGATTCACCAACCAGAGCAACAGCCAGAACAGGTCYTGATCCAAACGTCTCAGCCTAAAATTCTCCCAGACCACCGAGCTCTGGAATGCCACCCCAAAACGCATGGAATGAATGTTTAACGGGCGGGCAAAYATCAATTCGAAGTAATAACTAGACTCCATTAAAACCTGTCCTTCCGCATCCATGACCGGATTGAACTCGYGAGAAGAGTAAATGATCGCGCGAGTGAACTCCCCAGGCGTATTATCCCTGCGATGGCCGGCCCCCATTGTTAATGCTAATGCGTGGGTGGCTGCCATCCGCAGTTAAATCAACTGTTAAGACTGCTCTGAGTGCGGGACCAGGTGTCACTGACTCAGAGTGTCGTGTCACCCCATCCGGGTAACACTAATGCAATTATTGCTCATACAATCATTTACTCATTACTTGGAGGAAAGTCTCTTTCATTGGTTTTATTGCATGAAGATTTTTCTAAGAAAGGAAATGAGTCAAAATTGTGTCAAATATTTGTATAAAAGTTATATGGTAATAATACAATAACTATAAATAAATTCATCATAATATATTGGTGTTCTCTTATAAAACAATATTACATCAAAATATTTAATATATAAAATGCAAATTAAAAATTTAATAAATTATATTTATCTATTCAACATATAAATATATAAAATGTAAATTAAAAATACAAAAATTAAAAATTTAATAAACCATATTTATTTTTGCTTTTGCAAATTATAGTGACTTTTTAAAAAGTTAAACAACTATGAATACTTTCAAGAATCCTTATGTTGAAGTCTTAATTTAATATTTTTACTCACTTATTGAATTTATTCACTTACCAATCTACATTTTAGAAGTTAGAGAAAAAAACATAAAAAAAAAATGAAGCAAGATCATTACAAATATACAAGTTATTCCATATATGAATATAACATCTAGTTTTTTTTTAGTGATTTTAAGGAATAGGCTACATCATGAGATAAATAACCCTCATTTCTTGTAAATCTGATAAATGACCCTCATCTTATATCATTTCTTGTCAATTTTGTGTTGATTCCAGTCTCAAAATTTTGACAAATCTACATTTTAGATGTAATTTTAACAACTAGAATTGTAATTCTCAAATTATTAATCATCATTGAAATAAATGTTTGGAAGAATAAAATTAATTTTAACAATAGGAATTGTAATTTCAACAATTATTATTAATAATAATAATATATCATCATTAAAATAAATGATTGGAATAATAAAAAGTGTGATTTCAATCATTTTTAATGATCAATTGTCAAATTCTGATACAAGATGATTTGAGTCAATAGCTTCACTTTATCATTGTCTCAATCTTTACACTTACTTTTTCTTTAATTTTAAAAATTTAAAACTGCCCACAAAAATAAAAATAAGAGAGAAAAGGTCACTTATCAGTTTTATCTAAAAATATATAAAACCCTTATATCCAACCTTATGGATATAATGATTCTACCAACTTTCATGTGGAAGAAGTCATAAAAGTGGTGGTGGTAGGATTTAGTGAAGAAAGCCCTGAGAAGTGGTTTCCACCTTGTGGTTAAATATAACCAAATACCTCTACTTCCTAACCATGAAAGCAGTGTTGCTAAATACAATTTTTTTCTCTCGAACTACAAGGAAATGCACAAAGAAAATAAAATTGGGTAACTCCAAGAAATGCACTATTAAAGAGAACATAATTTGGTAAATTCAAGGTTGATGTCTCTTGAAATATGCAAACTGGTGAGCTTGTAAAACTTCAAATCAATATTGGGGAAAATTGATGAATGCCCCCTCAAAAGAAACTGTGTATTCTTATTTAAAAATAAATATACCTACAAACAATGAGAAATATATTAGTAATAAGATCATGTGATCAAATAACAAAAAAACCTTGTAATTTTAAGGAATAAAAAAAGTAAACCAAATATCAAAGTGTGTTTATACTAAAAATGAAATGATAATATCTAACTCTAGACTACCTAAAATATGTTAAAATGAAATAATAGTTTTAACAAAAATGTAGTGAAATTCGTTATTTTTGCCAAACTTTTCAAAATACAGTGAAATTGTTTGTTTTTAAGATTTTTATGTCACTTAAAAAAGATTTTAATAAAAAAATCAAAACAATTTAACTAAAATAAAAATAAGTGGAAATGAAAAACAAAATAAATACCAAATATTTTGGATGATAATAATTTCAAATTAAAATTAAAAATAAAAAACAAAATAAACACTAAATATTAATAAATTCTATTTTTCAAGAAATGTGGAAACACTTTCACGAAATTAAAAATCTTTCAATATAAAAATTTAAACAAATACCAATACCAGGATAACTAACTAATTAATTGGCAAATGTGNAAAAAAAAAAAAAAAAAAAAAACTTGTTTTGAAAATACTCTCCAAAAAGATTATTGGAGTGGTGATTTGAACATATAGATTTTATTTGGTTACCCCTCTCTATATAATGTGATCTTAGTTCAATGAAATATTTTTGCATAAATAAGTTCTGTTCAGTATGTTAAAGCCTCATAAGAGAGGCTGGAGGGTAATAATAATAAACCCTTTAAGATACAATTATAACAATTCCAACAAAGAAATGATTAAAATTGTGATTTTTATCACATCTATGGATCCTCTAAACCACATGTAGAAAGGCTTGCTGATCACCCTCATCACCCTCTTAGAATAAATTAATCTTTTCTATTCTAATCATTTCAAGGAAAAGAAGCATTGCACAACAGTAGATCCTTTTAGGGTACTTAGGTCAGATCCATTTAGTTTCCCATATAACTTGTCCAGACCATAAATAATTGCCAAGGTTTCCATCTACATTACATCAATCATACATAGACATGGAGCATGGAGGATCCTGCAAATACAATCTACTTACAAAATATGCTATCAAAATATGCTATCGAAATATGAAAATGAACCTCAAACCTGATGCCATTAATTTGTCTTCACTGCTAGAAAATTGGCTACAGTTATCACATCAAAATTTACCTCATGGATCACACCCTGCCTACTGGAAAAAGGATGCAACAACGATGCTATGAAAAGAGGAAAGAAGTTCAACATTTTGTTTTTGTTTTTGTAAGAACATACATTGATGCTAGATGTTGCTCTCAGGAATTGATGTTTGACCTATTAAACCTTGCAATGTATAGATTGTTGAATAATGATGCCAAAAAAGCTCAAACGGTTGCAGACCAATCACTGAAGGTAGCTTCAGATGATAGAGATGTCAAGCATTGCATTATAGAACATGTGGCTCTAGCTTACTTTGTTTTTTCTAGAGAACTTGAAACAATTTAAAGCGAAAAATCATCTTGTTATATCTTCGAATGACCTGGACGAAAGCTTCGATGAAAGACCAGAAACATGTTTCTTTCTATATTATAGTGGGATGTGAAAGGTGCACCAATGAGCTCATAAAATCATTCACTTACCATCACTTTTCCATCATTTGCATGTCATCCATATATTAACAAACAATGCCCATATTTAATCCAGATATTAACAAACAATGCATAAAATCATTCACTTACCATCACTTTTCCATCATTTGCATGTCATCCATATATTAACAAACAATGCCCATATTTAATCCAGATATTAACAAACAATGCCCATCTTTAAGTAACGACATTAAAAGTTTTTACATTATAAAAATTCCAATATCTGTATATATGATACAAATTCAAATTCATATTGTTTAAGCAAATACCAGGATATACCATACAACCTTTTTCATGGAAATTGAACAAAATGAAGAGCACTTTGTTGAGCGCTACTTATGTGAAACCAGGAAAAATACCTTCATATTTATTGCATTCTCGTTCGATAAGCCAAGGGCCTCTAAGGAGATAACGACTTCAAAAAATAATAACAATATTAGAAACCAAACCAAATGAAAGCTTGATGTTGTTATCCCTATCAAGACTCGATCCAAGTGATATATAATTTCTGGAAACCCACAATGGAAGGTTAAAAGGAAGAGACGAGAGACTGTCAGTGGTGGATCTGTGGATGCAAACAGTCAATTAGGCCCCCACTGAGACCTCTTTCCAGAATTGATATCTGATCTTGCTAAAATACAAAGATGCAATTATTTCCCCACCGAACCACTTCACAGAACTGTTATCTGATCTTGCTAAAATCCTATTAGTGTATGATTGAAAGGGGCATTGAGGCGGTGGAGCCGCAAATAGCGAAATCCAAAGGAAACATACCTGGTTATACCCTATGGGTAAAGGGCGAATGGGCATTGAGGCGGTGGAGCAACGAATGACACGCAAGAGATTAGAATGGACGCGTGGCAGGTTATAAATGGTATTGACATACTCACACGCAGGATATTAGAATGGAAGTGTGCTAGGTTATGAATGGGTATTGGAAGACGATGAAAGTTTGAGGGGAACGACCCCTTAAAAAATTCCTTCGGCGTAATGATTTTTCTTTCAAACAGTTTGACAACAACGTCCACTTCAATCTTTGTAATAGATGTACGCAACTGCGAGCCTTATGAGCCAGACAAAATCGCTTTTAAATCTAGCATGTCCTTTCAGAGACGAACCGACTCTTCCATCCCATGCTTATGGCCATCCAACTTAATTTTAGCCAACCATCTCATACCTTATGCAATCCGTACGAACCGAGCAACAGGCCTATGGGCATACATTATGCAAAAGTGTTATCAGTGTAACATGCCCCGATGGGTATGCATTATGCATGAAAACTGTTCAAGTTTGTCGTCGGGTAAAACCCAATGTGGTTGCCGTCCAACTCTGCAATTAACTCTATCATTCATCTCTATTCTATTCATTCTATAAGATGTCCTTCATCGTGTATTACAGTATCCCATCTGAGGCCACTCATTAACTCATTTACCCTGTATTAAAAATATAAATTTGAAATGGACGCGCTTCATTTAAAAATCGTTTAGCAAACGTTGTTAATGTTGAAATTTTGTTTTCCCTCGGATGGGGTGTTAGTGCGAGACAAATGGCGCGAAGCGGGAGAGCGGTCAGGGCAGCAAGGCAGGGAGCCATGTGTTGGGCTCGTGCCAATTACCGCCGCCTCGACCCTGCATTAATTCGACTTCACGTCGCTGCAACACCATTAACTCTGGTGTGCCCGACCCTCATTACCAATTTCACTATGGCTTTTCCGTTTACAAGTGTTTTTCATCCTCGCTCGAGGACCGACCCCCACATCCCTCCGCTGCCCTGGCCTGGATTAACCTGGACTTTCATGGTGTTCGCAACCCTCGGCACTCTCCAGGCTCTCTGCATTTCCCTGGAGCACTTAGCTATTATCTGCCTTCAAACGGAGAACATTATGCCAGGTCAAAGAGGAAGGCCATGAAGAGGCTCTCCATGGCATCCTCCTCGACCCTGAACCTCTGTTTCTCCCCCTGGTTCGCCCTCCACGTTCTCCTCACCGCCTCTGCAGCCCGAGCTGGAACCTCTCGCCTCCTCCACCCCACCTGCCTCCCGGTTCGAATGCCTAGTCATTACTAATAGCTCGTCGGGCTCTCTTTCGCGATTTCCTGCCGTCCCACTGAACTCCAGAACCAGCGAACCTTCTCTTGCACCGGTAGCTTGCTCCTCACAGCCACCCATGGGGGCGCCACCTCTTCTTCGAAGTGCCCGAAACAACGTGTACGCGTCTACCGACTTCATCCCTGATTCGCAGCTGAAAGAAAGTTTAACCATTCTCTATGGTCTGGTCTTCGAACTCCGTCAGGGAATGGAGGACCTCCAATTCCGACTGCAGATTATGGATGGAAAGATCTCGACCCTCCTTTAGATTCTATCCACCTTCCAGGATGTTTTCCCCTCCACTCCAGAAGGCGCGGCTTCAACAGAGGAACCCCATGCAGAGGGCGACGACAGGAATGCTCAGACGCAACGTTCAGCAGAGGTCGTTGTGGAGCAAGTCAAGCATGAGGACACGGAGGCTGCGACAGCTACAGGCCAGCATGTGTACAGTCCGCCTGGAGATACCCTGCCAGCGGCCAACAGGGACGAGAGCAACGTGGACACTGACATGCATTTGGAAGGCAAAGAGACACCCATTGAAGAGGAACCTTGGTACGCGGCCGTTCCAGCCACCTGGCCAGGTTACTCGCCAAGTGTCTGACCCCACAGGGGTTCTTTTCTCTTTAATAGTTTATTTTCTTAGCTATAGCTTAGTCAGCTTAGTTATGTTTTATATGACTGTCAAACTGTAAAATGCTAGACTTACCCGGCTGACTGAACTGGTTTCCCCTCTATTGGGGCAGTTCAGTAATTACAGTGTGGTTGTTTTCAAGTTTTTGTACCTCTGGTCTGGTTTTTTGAAGGCCCTTTATATATAAAATCTCTTACTTACAAAAAAAAAAAATGTTGAAATTTTGTTTTGATTTTCAAATCACAACATAAGAAGAAATTGATGGGCTAGGGAAGTCGAGAATGAAAAGTCTCGGATATGGGAGACTGCACACAACAGCATAACACATTGGTCATATCCATGTTTGATCGATATCTGGTAGCCATAAACTGGTATGAGAGATGATTGGGCTTTAAAAACTAGTCAATCATTATTACTTGAAAACATCAAAAAATAGACATTGTTGGGCACTCTTCATTCTTCCTAGAGTTCATGACAATAGAGATTGATCAATTAAAACGAAGAACTGTGAACAAGAGGATTACACATCGTTCAAGTGAGATGGTGCTCACAATCCAATCTTAATTCATCGAGATAAATCCATTACATTTATAGCTTAATAGGATTAGATCAAACTCCTAAGATTGTGGATCTCAAACCACCCACAAACTAAATCTAGACAATAGAGATTGATCAATTAAAACGAAGAACTGTGAACAAGAGGATTACACATCGTTTTCAAGTGGGACGGTGCTCACAATCCAATGTTAATTCATCGAGATGAATCCATTACATTTATAGCTTAATAGGATTAGATCAAACTCCTAGAGTGTGGATCTCAAACCACCCACAAACTAAATATAGACTCTCGTATAACAAACTCTGAAACAAATCTCTAACAACATAGAAGTTTCAACATTATTCTAACATCCTTTTTAATGGAGAAATGGATTTTCTACAACACCCAACTTGCTTCTAAAAACTTCAAACTTGAGTTTACCAATAGGTTTGGTAAATATATCAGCCACATTATCATTTGTATTACAAAAAATCAAACCAAATTCCTTTGATTCAATCTTCTCTCTCACGAAGTGGTGTTGTAGCTCGATGTGTTTTGATCTTGCATGATATATTAGATTATGTGTCAATTTGATAACACTTTTATTATCACAATTGATGCATGTTGGACCATTTTGCTCCTCTTCAACATCTGAAAGAATTTTCCACAACCAAACAGCTTCACATGTAGCACTGGTTAAGGCTTTATACTCGGATTTTGTTGACGACAAAGAAACTGTTGGTTGTTTCTTGCTACTCCACAACACAACCCCCGATCCTATATGAAATTCATAGCATGAGGTAGATCTTTTGTCATCCGGATTTCTTGCCCAATCTGAATTAGAAAAACCTGTCAATTCAACATCAAATTCATTAGTATACATAATACCAAAATTTATTGTTCCTTTCAAGTATTGGAAGACTTTCTTTGCATCTTTCCAATGACTTTTAGAAGGCTTAGTCATGAACTGACTAAGGATGTTGACTAAGTATGCAATGTTTGGTCTGGTAGTGGTAAGGTAGTTCAAACTTCCCACCAACTAACGATATAAAGTACCATCTGCCTCTTTAGTTCCATCATCATTGTATAACTTTTCATTCTGTTCTAAGGGAGTTGACATTGCTTTACATTCACTCATATTGAAATTTCTAAGAATTTCTTGTGTATTTACTTTGAGTGATTAATGTCTTACCAAGCTCTCTCCAAAACTTAAGTCCTAAACAGTAATGCAATTCGCCAAGATATTGCATTTCAAATTCTTAAGACAATTGACTTTTAATCTCTTCAATTAACTTGCATGTGTTGCCTGTAATAATGAGATCATCCACATATAAAGATATTAAAACAACATTTCCTTCTTCATATTTCTTAACATAAAGGTTAGGATCATTTTTGCTTTTCACAAATCCATTCTGATAAAAGAAGGTATATATCTTTACATACCATGATCTCGATGCCTGTTTCAAACCATATAAGACTTTCCTTAACCTGCAGACTAGATGTTCGTGTCCCTGCTTGACAAACCCTTCAGGTTGAACCAAATAAACCTCTTCTTTTAAATAACCATTTAGAAAAGAAGATTTGACATCTCACTGATGTATTTTCCAATTGTGTTTTGTAGCTAAGGCAATCAATACTCTAGTTGTATTCAATTTATCTACTGGTGCAAAAGTATCATCGTAATCAATTCCCTACTTTTGTGAATATCCTTTTGCAACTAATCTTGCCTTATATTTATCAATGCTACCATTTTCTTTAAATTTAGATTTATAAAACCATTTGTTTCCAATAGGGACTTTTTTTTCAAGCAGTTCAACTAATTCCCATGTTTGATTTTTCATAAAAGAGACATATTATTCATTCATTACATTTCTCCACTCGTTATGTTCTTTAGATTGTTCATAGTTTACAGGTTCTACAACATTCATTACATGGGACATCAATGCATAATCTCTATACATGATAGGTGGTTGAATTTGTCATGATGACCTCCTTGGTCCTTCACTGCTTTCATCTCTTCTACTACTCTGTGGTGACTCTTATCCACTTGATGTATCATGACTGCTTGAAGTGTCCATGTTGTTTTCATTCCATTCTTAAACCTGTACCTGTTCATGTTCATGTTTAACCATTGCATCTATGTTTACATGCTCATCATTATCATTCTGCCAAGAATCAACATCATTTGTTTTATCACCTCTATTTGCATTCTCATGAAACACCACATCTCTACTTGCAAACAATTTATGTGAATTGGGATCAAACAATTTGTATGTTTTTTTATCAGTACAATACCCAATAAAAACACACTTGATCAATGAATTAAGTTTGGTTTGTGAGCTTCATCTCACTTGAATTGTGTGTAATCCTCTTGTTCACAGTTCTTCGTTTTAATTTGGTATCAGAGCCGAGGGATAAATCCATTGTGAGGAGCCACGATTTGTTGTTGCTATCATTTCCAGTGAAGTTGTCATCATCTCCAGTGAAGCTACTATCATTTCCTGTGTAGATAAGTTGTCATTTCTAATGATAAAAAAATGTGTGATTCACAAACATGTTGTTGTCACTGCCAGATTGTAGAGAAGTCATAGATTGCTAATAGAAGAGTCCTGCGTGAGAGCCCATAGAAGAGCGGAGGTGCCAGGAACCTGTTGCACGTAGAGCAGAGAAGGAGCGACCTGCATTTTTATGTGCGTAGGAGAAGTAAAGGAAGTCGTCACGTAGAAGAGTTGTGACTTGTGTTTTGTGGTGATGAGCCCACGTGGAAGGTAGAAAGAGAGGTCTGTGTACTGTGCCATCGTTTTTGAAGAGGCCCATAAATGTTTCCATTGACTACACAGTAAGCCAGTAAAATCCAGCAATACTTTCGTGGGGAGTCGTGTCCTAAAATTTTCGCTGACATTAACATTCAAGCTATTGATCTCTGATACCAAATTAAAATGAAGAACTGTGAACAAGAGGATTACACACAGTTCAATTGAGACAATGCTCACAAACCAAACTTAATTCATCGAGAGAAATCCATTGCATTTATAGCTTAATAGGATTATATCAAACTCCTAATAGTGTGTATCTCAAACCACCCACAAACTAAATCTAGACTCTCATAAAAAAAACTTTCGAACAAAGCTCTAACAACATAGAAGTTTCGACATTATTCTAACATGATCTATTCTTTTGGCATGTTCATAGAATTATTTCATGGAGACTTCCTCCATTGCTTTTGTTCATTCATGTCCAAATGAACCTACAAAAACCATTGGTGAGGGAGAGAGCCTCAACTTTGCAAACCAGGGATTTTTCTCTAGATCAAAGTGTCTGACTCTTCAATTATTTTATTTGGTTTTCTTTCTCTTCCATCTTCTTGCAATTACTCTCATCCCTTTCCTCCATCAGGGTTAATTTGCTCTTATGTTTCTCCAATTTGGCCTTCATCTTGAGCATTGGCTTTCAAGTTTTTTTTATCTCCTTTTCATAATTGTGTTCCTATTGCCTTCTCCAAGTCCCCATTCTCCCCATTGCATGTGCAAGGACCTCTTGAATCTCATCACAAAGGCGCTCACATTGACGAATATAATCTTGAAGGTCATATTGGCTATTTACCATTTTTCTAGTATCAAATAGCATACACTTGAAATTTACACCAAGTTCTTTAATCCCTACAAAAGAAGAGAAATAGGAGGACCTCTCCCATATTTTGAAAGAACAAATTTCAAGCTTAAAAAATACTTAGAAGACCAACCCGAGAGAGGGAATTCCTAGGTTGGCTCTAAGTACCACAACGAAAAAACAATAATGAGCCTTTTATAATAAAATCCACACAAAAATATGTGGTCCAACCAAGAAGGCTTCCTAAGAAATTGTGAATAGAAAATCTCAAAGATAACGAGGAAATTACTTGAGCTTGGAGCCTAAGTTTGAGTTACTTCAAGCAGTCGAGACTTGCATTCCTTGAACCCAAAACCAAACCTCCACTTTTTCATAATGTTTTCCCTATAATATTCACCTAATATGCTTCTGAGACTACCCTTCCAATTGACGCTTGCATTCCTTGAACCCAAAACCAAACCTCCACTTTTTCATAATGTTTTCCCTAGAATATTCACCTAATATGCTTCTGAGACTACCCTTCCAATTGAAGCGGACCTTTTAACTGTGGAAAACAAAAGGATAAGGATGAGAGGGACGTGAATCCTCCATAACCACTTTCGAAGCTTGCAAATGCACATCATCGGGCATGAATTGAGCCCACACACTCTACACCATATCAACCTCCCAAGGCTCATAATGAAACCGTTTGTGAGTAATAACCAATAACACGACATGCTTCCCTTATAGTCTTTTGCAAATTCATGTCGTCGAGTTGATGCCACTTCTATCAGATGATTAAGGCCTATCACAACATGAAAAAAATTATTTTGGATGTGACTTATCAATCTATTAAGATGAGGGTCTTTAGGAAGGGATTTAGAGACCAAGTGACATATATTTACAATCGAATCACCTGCTACTATCATCTTTTTAATGCCTTGATTCTTCATTATCCATACTCCTAACCAAAGAACCAAATCTTCATTTTGTTGGAGGTTTTGTCAATTTTCTACACATAAAAAGTTTATGCAAACCCCCACGCATAAAAAAAAATGGTTGGCTAGCATGTCTAGCCTATGCTCTAAGAAACTGTGAGCCAAGGTCATCTAAGCTATTAATATCACTTGGGTGGGTGTAACCATACATTCAATCACTACCTTAGAGTGTCCCATGGATTTAGGGTAAGTGGCCCTCATTGAAATTGAACCTTGCCCAATGATGAAAAACTCTTTGCTTTCCACCATTGGATCCAATTCATTTCAACATGTTAGATATTATCTTTATTTTAAAATCTAGTTTAAATTTATTTTAATTAGTTTATATTAAAAACTAAGAGATATTTTGATTCATTTTTTTTTAATTGTAAAAAGATTAAAAAATCATTTTTTTGAATAAATTCTTTTATATTACAATTTGTTTTTACCTTTTTATGCCATACATTTAAAAACTTGATCAATTTATCATTAAGATGAAATTAAATTAAAATATATAAATGAATTTCTTATTATTAAATTATTTAAAAAGACGTTATATGACACAAAATATTTACTACTTTAAACAATATATGTACAAACATAACTATACAAATAAATTAATTTCTTATTAAAACTTAATTGTTTAGTTTATATTTTGCTTGTTTCTTGTTTTTTAATTTAAGAACATTATTTTTAATTCTACATGATATGTGCATCATTCTTATATATCATGGTTAGTCTTAAATTTATTTATTTTTACATAATTATTATTTTGTATTTAATATAAAAAAACATTGGTTTATATCATTGGTTTTTTCCTTTTTTGTATTTGTGATTTTTTTTCTTTCAAGGAATTCGATAGGGACATCCAATGAAGTATGTACAACAGAGGGACCGAACATGAGGGATGACTACAAAACCTCTTACATGAAACTCAAAGTAATCAACCACTCAAGCTAGTTCACTAAATTAAAGAATCTTATTTATTAAGTAAATTAGATAATAAGAAAGGAAAACAAATAATATGTGAGAGGGCCATAACACTAGCATAAAAAATGTAAAAGACATTGAAAGGTGATAAATAATTGTAGAAATTCAAATGACAAAATAAGCTTATAAAAATTATGTCATACACTTAGTAACCTAGAGATAAATGTTTTCTATGAACTCTGAAATGCCTAAACCCACATTCAAAAATTACCATAAGCAGAAATAGACATTGCTAAGCAATTTTGTAGCGGAATAAACACAATGAACAATAATCATTCAACTCATAAATACTCAGAAATGTAGGCAATGTCAAGGAAAACCCCAATGTGGGGAAAGCCAATGAGAGAGAGAGAGAGAGAGAGAGAGAGAGAGAGAGAGAGAGAGAGAGATTTTATTAGCTTTAGGAAAGATATATCAATAACAACAATACATTTACAGCCAAGAGAAATAACTTACAACACCCAATAGTCCCAACTTTCTGCCTTGGAAAACATGCCCAGAAAATATGTATTGTTGTAAGGCCCTGTCATCTTTCAACACCTCAAAATTTGTGCCAAATAGCAGTTGTGCGGAAATCAACAGAAAAAGTCCTCTTCACCAACATAAAACACTAGAAAATCTGCCTCAAAATCCATGCCCTCCCATCTTATTGTACAGACTGTATGGATCTATACAGTACGACATCTCTAAGAGCAGCAAGTTACAACACTCTCACAGAGAAAACTCTCTTGGTATTTGTTCCCAATCTCTCTTGGGAAATGCGCCCTCCTTGTTGCACGCATTATAAAAACCCATTACAAAGTCAAGTGTCTAGTAGTGTAGGTACAAGGTAACTTCCGCATACAAGACACACATGTGGACTACCTCCCGAGCTAAAAATATAACACTCCATCTTAGCGAGGTATGTACTCGCTGCCATCTCCATCATCTGGTCCCATCATATTGTACTCATTAGGAGCTCCCACTGAACCTGGAGCCATACTCAACACCTGCACATAACTCAAACCAGAAGACATCCTCCTGAAAACTACTCTGAACCCTGAGCTCCTAGGAGAATCCACTCTGTCTTGAGCATCGATTCGATCACACCAACTGAGCCTCCTGTCGGTGCTCAGAAGAGACTCCATCTCTTCTCTCGGAATGCAGCACTGAATATTGGGCCCACCGTAGTCTCAAGAGCCTCGTGCTCCTCGTCCGATGCTTAATCATATCCTAAAGGTTGTCCTCACAACATGTACAACTTTTCCACCCGATCACCAATCAGTTATGGTTCAACCAGGTTCACTCCCTCCATGTAGATAAATACATGTCCCCTCTTGAACAATGTTTAATATCCATCACTCTCCAAGGCTGAGACTGAGAGAAATTTAACCCTCAACCCTGGAACAAAGAGAACTCCATCAAGCTCCAAGAATCCCCCATACTTGAGTCAGAATACAACCCTTCCAACTCCACGTACAGCTCGCGCCATGCCACCTTCACTCTCCACCAACTAATCAGGACCTATCTCTATGACAATAAGGAATACTCACCATATTCTTGGTATGTGACAAGAGGCTCCACTATCAATAATCCATTTGTTATCACCCCCAAATCCTCCACTCTCGGCACTAGATACTAGAGTAACCAAAGAAAATTCATTTCCAAACTTGCAAGAAAATTCCTCATGCCCCTCTTGTTCCTTCTTCTTCTTCTTCTTCTTCTTCTTCTTCTCAGTAACATCTGACTCTACTCAAGACCCTTCCAAAATTTCCTTTCTTTTTTCTCTTTGCAACAAGAGAAACATTCTCCTCAACTCTATTTTTCTTATGTCCACTGCTATGAGACCCCATATGAATGTCCTCCTGAGTGAAGTCGTCCCACAACCTGCTCCAATTTGGAAAATTTTCTCGACCCACCACACACTTCACAAAGACATCCCATTCCTTTGTGAAGCCTTTCAAGGCTATCCTCCCCAACTCAACTTCTAAGATGATCTCTCCCACTGCAGCTAACTCGTCCTTAACTTGGGATAGCCAGGTAAGATAGGATGAAACATCCTCACCCTATACATCTTCGAGTCATGTAGTTTATCTTTCAAGGCCATCTTTTGATTGGCATTCTTAGCCTCAAACAAATTCTTCAAATTTTCCCACATCTCAAGAGTTGTCTTCTTCTCGGACAGATGTGGAATGAGAGGGTCCTTTACACCATCCAAAATGATCCTTTGAGCTTTGGCCTCATTTACTTCATGTAAATCCAAAGCAACATGATTTGATGTGGGAGCCATAACAACAGAACTGACATAGTTCCAAATCTCGTTCTCCTTGAGAACAACTAACATCTGAGACTTCCATTGCAAATAGTTGAAATGTCATCCAACCGATCCTCAAATCTAATGCATGCATCCATATTCCCTGTCACTATTCAAAGGAAAACAAACAATAGATTTCCCCCTTCAAACTTGCCCAAAAATATCACTGCCCACTGTAACTCAAAGCCCAAGCTCTGATACCATGTAGAAATTCAAATGACAAAATCAACTTATAAAAATTATGCCATACACATAGCAACCTAGAGATAATTGTCGTCTATGAACTCTGAAATGTCTAAATCCACATTCATAAATTATCATAAGCATAAATACACATTGCTAAGCAATTTTGCAACGGAATAAACACAATGAACAACAATTGTTCAAGTCATAAATACTCAAAAATTTAGGCAATTCCAGAGAAAACCCCAATGTGGGGAAACCCAATGAGAGAGAGAGAGAGAGAGAGAGAGATTTTATTAGCTTCAGGAAATATATATCAGCAGCAACAATACATTTACAGCCAAGAGAAATAACTTACAGCACCCAACAGTCCGAACTTTCTGCCTTGGAAAACGTACCCATAAAATCCATATTGTTGTATGACCCTGTCCTCTTTTAGCACCTCGAAATCTGTTCGAAATAGCAGTTGTATGGACAACAACAGAAAATGTCCTCTTCACCAATAAAAAACACTAGAAAATCTACCTCAATTTGTGTGCAGCAATTGTAACATCCCGCTCTTTCCCGCACTGAATGAAGTTATCCTTTGAGGACACTTGCTTGGAAGTGATCTGAATTATTATAATATTGGGCATTTGTTTATGATTATGAGGCATTATGGATTGATGACATGTTACTTTGTTGTATTGACACAAACAAGTGTTATTGACTAGATTTTCCTGAGTGTGCAGGATATTGGACCTTGAGGTTGTTGAGGCATCGATGAAACCCCTTGGACTTCAGACCGAGTCAGGGAGTGGACAATTGGGGTTTGATTGTTGTATATATGAAGTTTTTGCATCTGATTAGATGATATGATTATGGATATTATTTCTGACATGATTCGTTGATGATGCAGGTTGACAATAGCTTGCTGACCAGACTCACATGTGGAGTAGAGGGGTCATGCACGATAACCAAAGACATTGACGGAGAGGTGTGGACAGCAGCCCTGTCACAGCCTACTAGCACTCCCACCATGGCTCGAACTATAGGTTAACGATTACCTAGTTCAAGAAGACCCACGATATCGTGAGAGCCGACTGCAACAGTCGCTCACGATGATTCTAAGGGGCACACAATAAGGCAGGGGCCTTATTCCTTAGAGCCCCTTAGTCTCCCACAAGATCACCTGGCGAGGTATTGACTCCAAGGGTTTTTGATGTCTACCAAGTCAGTCAAGTGGCAAGTGGCACCCTTGGAACACATAGTGCGTCCTTAAGGGCACGTCACGCAAGAAAAACAGAAATAGGCGAGTGGCACCATTGGAGCACGTAGTGCGTCTTGAAGGGCACGTTGCGCAAGAAAAATTGAAAGAGGCGAGTGGCACCCTTGGAGCACGTAGTGCGTCCTGAAGGGCACGTCGCACAATAAGGCACGCGACACCCTTGGAGCACCTAGTGCGTCCTAAAGGGCACGTCGTGTTGTTAAATAATAAATGAATAAACCTATATGGCCTTAGAACGAATAATGTGACGAGAAAGATTTAAAACAATTTCCCTAATAAAATGTGCCCAGCCTAGGAAAATAAAGTCTAGGTCTAAGTGATACTTGTGATAAAAATAAATATATATATTTATATAAAAATAAGAATAAAAAATAAATAAATAATCATGACAATCATCATTAATCATGTGACGAGAAGGGGGCAAGCAATTCAATTAATTTATAAAAATCTTTTGGGGGACAAAATTTAAAAAGGGGGAAAAGGGGGAAATAATTGTTTTGTTATATATGCTAATTAAAAAAGGAAAGGGCAAAAAGGTAATTTTCTACACATGCCAATTTGAGTTTTAAATGAAAAGGGAAAGAGGGAAATTTAAAAGAATTAGGAAACTAGGAAAAAGTGGGAAACATAAAAAGAAAGGGGGAACATAAGGAAAAAACAGAAAGACTACTTAGTAAGGTATCTAGCATTTAAGAACTCTCTAAATTAAACTCAACTAGTAAATTAGTAAGGGGGTAAGTCATTAAAATGTGTAAGGGAATATGGGGACACCTAGGAGTGATTCTAGGAATGCTTTTAGGTGGGTGAGGGAAATAGGAGTAATTAATTAATTAATGAAATTAATTTATGGTGCAATGAAGGGGATGGGTGACACATGTACGGGGAGGATTTTTATTAATTAAATTATTGAACAGTAAATTAAATGGGATTTTGGGAAAGTAAATGACTTAGAAACTCTATATAAAGGAGGGAGGAGGAGGAGGATGAAGGGGGGTTGTGTTATGCGTAACGTTACGCTGCAGAAATTTAGACTTGACTAACTTAGCTTGTGGGAGTTGGGACACCCAACTCGGTGAGGAGTGGTAGCTCGGCCTTGCGAGGCAAGCTGAGAGCTAGTTGTTCTCGGCTTCAGTGTGTGTGGCCCCTTTGCGGCTCGGGGGCCTAAGGGGGAAGAAGAGTACCCCTAGAGTTGGCTGGGAGGTACCGGTGAAGTCTCATCGGTCAGCAAGTGGGAGTTGCACGGAGCGCGCAGGACAATGACTCAGAGAAGATGACTTGGGCTATGGTATGCTTACTTTTGTTATGCATGGTAAATTATTATTATACCTTACACTTTCATTCCTGTACTTTTAATTGGGTAAATAAAATGTTTGACTTAGAATTTTAATTGAGAACTTAATTTCCAATAGCCTTAAGCTCGTTTCTTGACTTGATTCCCTTAGCATTCGATCCTTGATTATGTGACTGTCTGGTTGGTTTTAATTGATTTTTATGAAGATTTTATGTTTGGTATTCATCTTCATCCCTAGTTCGTTAGTCCAGGCCTGAGCAGTCGGCCAAGAGCCGAATCGACAGTCGTCACTTCGGTGCACAACGACCTACAGATTCTAATGACCTTCTTTTCTGTGCATGGATGATGAGCAAAGGATCTGTATGCCCAGCCGTCGACCCCTTCTGATTGATCCAGGTTGATTGACTGTCTTGCGCCTTCTTACGTTGGACACCTCTGTGTTTTATTCATATTCGATCTCTGCGATTTTAATGACCTTGTTTCTTATTATTTGGACTGTGTTTTAATATTTTATTATTGTGTGATGGTCTAATGTTATTACTCTTACTACTGTGTTCCTCCCCTGCATTTTACCTACGTCTTGATGGACGAATTTACTTTATCTCTTTACTCCGAAATTTTATTCCTCACCCCTAACGAATTTCGCTCTGCAAATTAATACATCGACTATAAACCTTTCTCTGCAACTTCATTATGTCTTAAGGTGAATTCACCTTGCATTCTGACCCATCTGGCCAACAATTTTCCTATGCATGTTAATCTGTTTTAAGGGTGATTTTTGCCCGGCATCTTCATACATCTGGCAGGCGTTTATTCTCTGCATTATATGCTACTGTGAAGGTGATTTTACTCAGAGAAAAGAGATGTAAAACCCAACGATTCATGAACCTTTGTCAGTTATTCGATATTGTGATTGCTACAGTGAAATTTTGTTTTACCCTGCATTCTGAAATGTATTCTATGCTCTGCGCTTGAAGGCAATATTGTCGGTGTCCATCAAATCCTGGGGAGTTTAAATTTATTTTAAAAGGGTTATCGCCGCGACCTTCTTTTTACCTAGCCAAATATTTCATTTCAAATTCCATCGATATTCTAATTGATCAGGATTTGACAGCGAAATTATGATGGCGATATCTTTGTCTACGAATTTTATATTTATTGATGGCTATTAATTTAGTGACTGTGATTTGCTTTACTATTCCTGTGGATGGCGTTTTGCCTGGGGATGGTGTTTTGCTTGTGGATGGTGTTTTTCCTGGGGATGGCATTTTTCCTGTGGATGGAGATTTTCCTGGGGATGGCATTTTTATCTGCTATAATCCCTTATATCTGCAATTTTATCTGCTTTATTATTCTTGTTATCTGTGGGTTTTTTTTATCTGTGGTTGGTGTGAATTATTCCTTAACTTATATATTATCTAATATGTTGAATTCTTGTGTTTTTATATATCCTTATGACGTGTTTACATAGCCTGCAATTTTCTATTGGGCTGGCGTTTTTGTCTGCATGATTACCTGCATTTTTTTTAAATCGTTATGACAGTGGATTGCATGCCAGCGATTTTTTGGCTAACTCTAATGAGACAGTGATATAGTTATTTCCATGTTGTTCATTTATATTGCTAATCAGGGAACGACGTGACAACTACTTACACGCAGCCATAATCATGATTATCTCTTTAATTAGATAGAGCATTATAGTGATATTCATGGTCATTCATTACGATGTTAATTCGTTTAGTGGATAGCGAGTTATTATCATGAAAAGTAATTTAAATATTGTTAACATTACTAAAATATAGGCTTGTTTAATATAGTGGGTAACATTTAGATTACTTACTGTAACATTTTAATTATTGTTGACCGTAACACTATTACACAATACCGTCAGACATGCTTTTACCCGTATTATTGACTAAATTTTTAGGCTTGTTAAACGTTAAACTGTTTAAAATATAGGTTGGTTAATTTAGACATCAATGTCAATTTTATACGCATCATAGATCACCTTAAAAAAAATGTTAAGTAGTTCGCCCATTTTTAATGGACAGTGTGTAATTGTTGACAAGTGTGTTGATTTGGTTAAATGCCTATTTTAGTCCACATGTATGATAACTTGATGATAATAGTAACTGATAAAGGTTCACTCCTTCGCCCTTATACATCTTGCTTAACAGATAACAAGAGGTGTTAGACTTAATGTTTTATTGGTGTTCTAGTATTTATCTTGCACAAGCTTAATGGACAAGAGTTTAGTAGATGTATCAACTAAAACACTTAATAGCCTTTAGTTATTTGGTAGTTATGCACCTTGCGCCTTAGGTCGAGCTGGAAGGGGTGATTGGTCTTGTCGGTACACCGCAGGTTGCCTTGTAGGAAACAAGAATCCTCCGGTCCTTCGCGCATTTTTTTTAATTGAGTGTTATCATGGTCTTGTCGATCTGTTGCATGGGATGTGGGTATAGTCCTCATGTCAGTAACTCATCTCCTTGCGAGTTGGATTCATCTGGATTCCTTGGTTCAGATAGGTTAGGTAGCGCCAGGGTTATCGCCGCACCTATCACCTGGGGACGTCATGAGTCCTGACGAGGGGATCATGGCACACCCTATTGGATAGAGGCGAATGATAACTTGGTCGGAGTATGTGCCTTCTGTGTGAGTGTTGTTGTTCATTGTAATTGATGTTGGCACTTGGTTGCAACGCCTTGATGCGTTTGGGTTTGCGTGCCGTAGAGGTTTCCAGTTATTGGTCGTCAAGGCCGTTGTGTCAGGATGATGGATGTTGTCCTTTAGCTTGTAGACATTTTCATGTTTGTGTCGAGCGAGTAGTCGTTTCTATCTTTTGATTTACGCATGTTTCGCCCAATAGCTCTTGTGCTAGTCGGGGAGTCGTAGTTGTCTTTCGCATGTTCTGTGGACATGAGGCTCGCCGTCAGATGTGTTGTTTAGTTGTAATCATTGTTGTCTTCCTGTTTAAAAAAAAAAAAAATGTGCGTTGATTTTCGCTTGTAGTCGTAATGATTGGGGTCATTATGGCAATGCTGCCTCAAAATCTGTTCCCTCCCATCCTGTTGTACGGACTGTATTGATCCGTACAATACAGCCTCTCTAACAACATCAAGTTACAACACTCTCACACAGAAAACTCTCTTAGGATTTGTGACCAATCTCTCTTTGGAAATGTGCCCTCTTTCCTCTCTCAATCTCTCTTGGAAATCTCTCTCAAACTCTTCTCATTGTGTCTTGCACCCTACCCAATGCATTCTCTTATAATCTGAAAGTGACCCTTCACCTTCTCCAACCCTAGATCTAATGGCCAAGATCTAATCTTGCCTTTACAAGATCAAGGGTCATGATTCATTCCCTCCAAAATAAATCATTTTAAAATATTAAAGTACATTTTCACTTTATAACATAAGTGCAATTTATTAGATAAAGTCACTTTAATATTAGAAGGTACATTTTATTAAAAAATTCACTTTAATAAAAGAACCACTTTATCACAACTTTATAAAAACCCATTACAAAGTCAAGTGTCTAGTAGTGTATGTACAAGGTAACTTCCACATACAAGACACACATGTGGAGTACCTCCTGAGATAAAAATATAACACTCCCACTTAGCGAGGTATGTATTCGATGCCATCTCCATCATTCGGTCCCATCACACTGTACTCAGTGGGATCTCCCTTTGAACCTGGAGCCATCCTCAACACCTGCATAGAACTTGAACCAGAAGACATCCTCCTGAAAGATACTCTGAACCTTGAGCTCCTAGGAGAATTCACTCCACCCTAAGCATCGACTCGATCACACCAGCTAAGCCTCTTGTCAGTGCTCAAAAGAGACTCCCTCTCTTCTCTCGGAATGAAAGACTGAATCCTTGGGCCCATCACAGTCTTAGGAGCCTCCTTCTCCTTATCCAATGTTGAATCATATCCTAAAGTTTGTCCTCGCAACATTTACAACATGTCCACCCGATCACCAACCAGTTGTGGTTCAACCGGGTCCGCTCCCTCCCTGTAGATAAATACATGTTCCCTCTTAAACAATGTACAATATCCATCATTCTCTGAGGCTGAGACTGAGAGCAAGTTAACCGTCATCCCTGGAACAAAGAGAAATCCATCAAGCTCCAAGAATCCCCCATACTCGAGTCGGAATCTAACCCTTCCAACTCCACGTACAAATCGTGCCATACCACCTTCACTCTCCACCAACCGGTCAGGACCTGTCTTTGTGATAATAAGGAATACCTGCCATATTCTCATCATGTGACAAGAGGCTCCACTGTCAATAATCCATTTGTTATCACGCCCAAATCCTCCACTACCGAAACTGGATACTAGAGTAACCAAAGAAAAATCATTATCAAACTTGGAAGAAAAGTCCTCCATGGTTGTTGTAGAAGTTTCCTTAGGCTCCTCTTGTTCCTTCCTCTTCATATTCTTCTCAGGACACTGAGAATCAAGGTGCCCCAATTGGTTACAATAGTAACATCTGACTTTACTTAATTCCCTCTAAGAATTTCCTTTCTTCTTACTCTTTGCAGCAAGAACAACATTCTCCTCGGCTCTGTTTGTCTTATGTCCATTGCTATGAGACCCCATCCAGATCTCTTCCTGAGTGAAGTCGTCCCACAACCTGCTCCAATCTGGAAAATTTTCTCGACCCACCACACACAAAGACATCCCACTCCTTTGTGAATCCTTTCAAGTCTATCCTCCCCAAATCGGCTTCTAAGATGATCTCTCCCATTGTAGCTAACTCGTCCTTAACTTGGGCTATCTAGGTAATATAGGATGCAACATCCTCACCCTTAGCCATCTTTGAGTCATGCAACTTATATTTCAATGACATCTTCTGATTGACATTCTTAGCATCAAACAAATTCTTCAAAGTTTCTCACATCTCAAAAGTTGTCTTCTTCTCAGGGAGATGTGGAATGAGAGGGTCCTTCACACCATCCAAAATGATCATTTGAGCATTTTCCTCCTTTACTTCATGCAAATCCAAAGCAACAGGATCTGATGTGGAAGCCACAACAACAGAACTGACATAGTTCCAAATCTTGTTCTCCTTGAGAACAACTGACATCCGGACCTTCTACTACAAACAGTTGGAAATTCCATCCAACTGATCCTCAAACAAATATGCCATCCATGAAACCATATTCCCTGTCAATATTCAAAGGAAAACAAACAAAAAAATCCCCCCTTCAAACTTGCCCAAATACGTGTTTAGTGATTTGCATGAGGTATTTTTCTATGATTTCCCGCATTTGTTGCAGGAGTGGTTATTGAGGTTAAAAGACAACCACCCAACAAATCGAATCAGACAACTGGAGTGGAATCCTTTGGATATCATGCAATTATAACAACTTAATAACAATTTTACGTGTTTTGTAGATTTCTGGTTAGACAGTATTGTTGCAGGGTTTATCACCGAATTTACAGTAGATACCACGAAGTCCTACAACGTAGCAGAGCAGGACTTTCTAAAAGGACCCATAGGTAGGTATATCATATCATTGTATACTTCAACCAAGATTTTATTATAAAACAATGATACGATGACCATGGAATTAGATAGCTAAACTTCCATGCGTGCATGGGGGAAATGGGGGAAATGGGGGAAGCACTAACGAGAGGCTGAGAAATGGAGGAAGAGGTGGATAAGGGAAATAAGAAGGAGGCTATGGACCCAATCATGATGGAGGAATATCAAATAAAGTAGATAATGGAAAAAGTTGGAAAGACGTTCAATGGAGTACCTAACCAATATAATATAAATAACAAGAAGAGAGCCATAGTTGATAGAGAGGGCTTGGAAAGCGATGAGGAAGAGGTAGAGGATCTTCGGTCTATGGAGCAGATTGAGGAAATCTTGCGTGCAATATATGAAAGGAAAACATGAGGTCCAAAGGTAGGAACAAAATGCAAAACTCCAATCCATATCATCGTTAGTGTGGAACCTACAACCCCATGTGTGACTAACACACCAAAAAGAACACCAGCGTTTAGACAACCAAATTTTAGTGAAAGAAAGACAGCATGAAATGCATCCAAGTGAGGAGCAACAACTGGAGGAGCTAGTTCATGAAGTAACAGTCAAATATCTAAATTGCGCGGAGGTAGTAGTTCAACACAATTCAAAATGGCAGGACATGATCCCACGATCAGGTTACCAGAATTTCAGGGAGAGGCATCAAAGGACCCTGAAAATAACTTATTCATCTATCAGAAGATCTGGGAAGAAAATCATATCACAGAGGAGGATATAAAACTCACACAGTTAGTTATCACGCTAAGAGATCGTGCACTAGACAGGTACACGAGTCTATATGTAAACAATCCACTAGGAGTAACAAGGACTATTACAAACATGAAAAAACTATTGATAAACGAATTTCAGAAGCCCATCTCAAAAGATTAGTACATGAATCAAATGATTGAAATCAGTAAAAAACCAGGTGATTATGTTTGGGATATTGACCAGAGGTTTAAGCGTCTAAAAGGTAAGTTGAAATATGCCATGACTGGCATGAAACATAGACATATATTTGTGAATTCACTGCTACCACACTTGAAATACCCATTAAAACAACAGAAGTTCCAAACTTAGGTAGAGTCTTTGTAGGCAGCCTTACAACTGGAAGAAAACCAGTATCAGAAAACAGATCCAACAACAAAGGAGTTGAAGGAGGATCTGAAGAACCTAACATTTCAACTTAACTAAAATAAAGGTAAAGAGAAAAGAGAATTTATTTGGTGTACCACATGCAGAATAGAAGGACACCATTAGAACAAATGTCAAACTTATGCGCAGTAAATGGAAACATGAGTACCAAACCCTTTTGCCAACAAGAGGACCATGGTGCGATATTTGTAAAACACATGGGCATGATCCATATCATTTCCCAATGAGGTAGAAGTATAAGACAATACCCAAAAGTTCATATTGCAATTTTTGCAAGTTAGTGGGTCATGATAATAAGGATTGTATGACGATGGAGCTGATGAGAGAAAGAAATTTAGATACGTATAGGGTGAAAGAAAAAATGATGATAGGACAAGTTGCACCTCAGTTCAGCCAGGTACCACCACCATACAACAATGTGCAACAACAATATAACAATGCGCAGCTGCAATATAAAAATGTGTAGCCACAATATAACCCCACACAGTATAACCAGGTACCTCAGTACAACGCACCACGAGGATATCTAGGTGGATACAGAGACGGAGGATGAGGTAGAGAAGGATTTGGATGAGGCATAGGTCCAGTAGTGTGCCAAAACTTCCAATATCCAGGACATTGTGCAAGGGAATGTCCACTTCCACTAGCGACATGTATGTATTGTCACGCAACAAACCATGATACAAAAGATTGTCCAACACTCTTGGGAAAGATCCAAGAAAAAAGGAATCAGAACAACCAAAATGTCCAGTGGATTTCTGTAGAATCCAAGGATGATGGGAGAAACATCAATATAGTCACTTGATGAGGAGCCAAGATAGGAATTGACGCAGTAAAACAATATCCAGCGCAACACCAATGGGTTAAAAAGAATATTGAACCACAGAAGAAGTTTGATGCATGAAAAGAAAATGAAACATTCAAGGAGGCCAAATAGGAGTTTCTCAAGAAAAATGTTGTGTCTACATTAACCGCGCAACAAACTCAGAACTCACCAATGTACGAAATTCCCTCCTCAATGGACCATACCAATGATGCACAACCTTTAGAGCAAGTAAGTAACATGAAAATGTTTCTACAATCCTGTGTTAAGTTATTGAAGGATCCATCATCTGTTAAGATCTTACAAAATATGCTTGAAAGATGTAACACAGAGGCAGAAGGAAAGTTAGAATAGAAAACAGTCAATCATCTCCATACAAGAAGAAGGACAAGCAGAGAATTCATACTAAATGCTAACATTGGGGATTTTAATATGGGGGATATCATACTCGATCTAAAATCTAAAGTAAATTTTTTACCTAAGAAAACATGGCAGTGTATGGGAGAACCCACATTAGGCTATTCACCTTTCCAACTGAAATTAGCAAATCAACAAAGAGTGTTACCAATTGGAAGGCTTAAAGGTATGACAGTAGATTTGGATGGAGTGTGCACTATGGCAGATTTTGAAGTAATGGGGATAGTAGATGGCACAATACCTTACCCAACATTGCTTGGATTGGATTGGGAATTTGATAACCAGGCCATAATCAACCTGAAGACAAGGAAAATGACATTTGAATTAGGTGAATATAGAGTCATTGCACCATTAGATCCTTCAGAAGGAGAAATGTTTGTAGAACCCACTTTTTTGGATTTTGAAGAAATAAACCAGTTGTACAAAACCACTGCGTGAGAAGAGGATTATGTTAACTCAACTACAGATGGGGTACTCAGTTGGAGAAGCATTAGATCATGTGCTTCTGATTCAGATACATGTTTGGAGAATTGACAACAACAATTACATGAAGTGTCCACAAGAAGAAGCGCAAGAATATACTACACAGTAAGATGGGTGGGTACAAAGATAAGAGAAACTCTCAGGTTTCATGGGGTAAATGACTTAAAGGAATTTATGAGAAAGTATGAAGAGGAAGTATTATAAAATCATAGGCTCTTATCCCTAGATATTGCACTTAAGTAAACACCTGCAATATGGTGGGGTGCGCACAAAGAAACAATCCAGGACTGGTATGAATGGAAATGATTACTGCGCATTAAATTTGGCATAGACCAGGGGAGAAATAAAATGTAGAGGTATGATGGGCAGGGAACACCATTTGAACACTTAGAGAAGTGCAAGGAACAGTGGAGGATTACACCACCAAAGGAATGGCCTCATCACTTTATCCATACATTGGAAGGGATTCCAAGGAACTGGTATATAGACTAGGAGATGCGCAAAGGTACTACATAGTGGACAGGGTTACAACAAAATTTCATATTAACCTTCTCATTTGAACATGAGAATCCGAACATGGATTCAACACTGAAGTTGATACAAGGAATGATATTTACTAATGAACCATAAGTTGAAATCATGACAAAATATCAACAACGGAACATACAAACAGTCAAAGAGTTACTCTCATGCTATCATGTAGAAGAGGAAGCATCACACGAAGATTATCCACACAACATTCAGATTACAGAAATTGAAGGAGAAAGAGAGGTGGAATATCCATCTCTAGATTCATAAGTATTTGTTGCACCAAACAAAGTTAAGAAAGTCAACATTGGGACAAATGACAATCCTAAAATGGCAAGTATTGAAGACTATTGGGATGAGCAAACAGTAGAAAGACTAACAGAGTTATTGCACGAATACAACGACCTATTTCCAACAACCTTTACAGTGATGAAAGGCATAGCAGGGGATCTAGGTGATATGAAGATACTCCTCAAACCTTAGGCAAGACTTGTCAGGCAGAGACCTTACAGACTAAATCCAGTATATAAGAAAAAAGTGAAAGCAGAAATTGACAGAATGTTGGAATTTGGTATCATAAAACCAGTAGAGGAATCTGAATGGATAAGTCTTATGGTAGTCCAAGAAAAGAAACAAGGGAGGATAAGGATTTGTGTAGATCTAAATAAACTTAATGATGCTTGCATACATGACCCTTTCTCTACCCCTTTTATAGATGATGTCTTAGAGAATGTGGGAGGCCAAGAAGCATATTCATTTACAAATGGATTCTCAGGTTACCACCAGATCAAAATAGCTCCATAGGACAAGTATAAGACTAATTTTTCTACAGAATGGGGATCCTACCAATATACAGTCATGCCATTTGGGCTGAAGAATGCACCGGCCATATTTTCAAGAGTATTGATAGCTTCTTTTAAGGATTTCATACATTAGTTTATAGAAGTATATCTGGATGACTAGACTATATATAGTCTATTAAAAGACCATGTAGAAGTGTTAAGACTTATGTTGGAAAGATGCATGCAATGTCAGATCTCATTAAACATAAAGAAATGCATTTTTGGCACACCTTTTGGAGTATTGTTGGGACATATAGTGTGTAAAAAAGGTTTACTAGTGGATCATGTTAAGATTGCAATCATTGTGAATTTACCACCACCAAAATCAGTACGCCATTTGAGAGAAACACTGGGACATACAAGTTATTACAGGAAATTTATAAAGGAGTGTGCGCAGATTACTGCACCAATGGAAAAATTGTTAAAGAAGGACAATAGATTTAAGTGGAATGAGGACTGCCAACAAGGATTGGACACCTTAAAATAAAAAATGGTCACAACACCTATCTTAGTATTCCGAGACTGGGAAAATATATTTCATGTGCATGTAGATGCATCAACCATAACACTTGGAGCAATTTTGGCGCAGCTAGGAGCAAGGGAATTAGAGCATCCTATAGCCTTTGCAAGCATAAAATAGTCAGAATCATAGTAGAATTACAACACCACAGAAAGAGAAGGCTTATCCATGGTATATGCACTTCATAAGTTTAGGCACTATCTACTAGGTAAACACTTTAAAATTTTAACAGACCATTCTGCCCTCAAATATCTAGTCAACAAGCCAGTGTTGGGGGGGAGGATCTGTAGATGGATATTGTTGTTCCAAGAATTTGATTTCGAAGTGATAGTCAAACCAGGGAAGTTGAATGCAGGACCTCATCACCTGTCAAGGGTCACTAATGGAGAGGAACCTACTAACTTGGAAGAAAACTTCCCTGATGCGTAGCTATTTTTAGTACAGGTAGTTGATGAATACTTCACTGATATTATTGAATACTTAAGTACAATGGTTGCGCCACAAGAGTTTAGCACTATGCAGAAAAACAATCTGGTAGTCAGACCTACAGACTATCAACTGATTGTAGGAAATTTATACAATATGGACGTAGACAACATTTTGAGAAGGTGTGTATTAGAACATGAAAGGCCCATAATTTTGGCAGAATCTCATCAAGATATAGTTGGAGGACACTATGCGGGAAAAGATACTGTGCAGAAGGTATTGTGTGTAGGATTATGGTGGCCAACAATCCATAAAGATGCCAAGGAATATTTCCAGAAATGTGATGTATGTCAGAGGGTTGGAAAACCCAACAGAAAGGATGAGATGCCTCTAAGACCACAAGTGACTTTGCAGATATTTGACAAATGGGCAATAGACTTTGTGGGACCGATTAATCCATCAAAAAAAAGGTCAGGAGATAAATATATCATTATTGCAACTAAATACTTAACAATATGGGAAGAAGCATCTTTAGTCAAAGAATGTAGCGTAGAGACAACAACACACTTCTTGTTTGAGAAAGTGATCGCTAGATTTGGATGTCCAAGGATTTTGATGAGTGACCAAGGAACTCATTTTATCAATAATACCATCAGGGCCATGACTGAGGAGTTTCAGGTCTATCACCAAAAGAGTACACGATACCACCCTCAGGCAAATGGAACAATAGAAGATTTCAATAAGATCTTGGAAAATGATCTGACTAAAATCTGCAATGTCAATAGATATGATTGGGACTTGAAGATACCAACAGTATTGTGGGAATATAGGAACACAGGTAAATATTTGATAGGACAGACACCATTCAGATTGGTATATGGAAAGGAAGCAGTAGTACCACTAGAATTTCTGGTACCCAGTTTGCATGTACCAGCAATTACAAACATGACAGAAAGAGGTGTAGTAAAGGAAAGGTTAAGTCAACTAATGGAAATGAAAGAGGTCATGATTCTGGAAGGATTTCACTAGGAAGTATAGAAAGCAAGAGACAAATCATGGCATGACATACATATTAAGAAGAAGAGTTTTAAGGAGGGATACCTAGTCCTGCTCTATGACAATTATTTTTTTCAACATCCTGGTAAGTTTAGAATGCATTGGATAGGACCATATGAAGCAAAGACTGTCACAGATGGGGGATATATATATCTACAAGACTTGGGAGGAATAGAACTGAAAGGAATGATCAATGATAGCCGACTAAAACTGTACAGGGATAGTCGACCTACTAACCTTTAAAAGTTACATCACAGTGGGAAAGGCATGTATATAGTGTATTATGTTGATGAATGTAGTTATGGGAGACATCCTCCATCTTACAAACCTGTGAGATGTGGAACATAGAAACTATGTGAAGTCTTTCTCTCAGCTTACAAACCTGAGAGAAATCCCCTATGAAGGGTTTGTGGTTCCTTCCTGGGACAGATTCAGGAACGTAGAGATGGCCTCTTCCATGACGTGAGAGAGAAGAACTCCAGATGATTATCCGATGTAAAATCAATCTGTTGATTTAGGACGTGCATGTGGCTAAGCACAAGGTGAACGTGGGAAATCCCAAAAGTGTTGGGCGCATCATCATGTGAATAGAAATGAAGATGATGTGATGGCCTCCTTTGAGCAGCAGCAGAGTTGACAAGAAGACTCCAGATGATCCTCATGCTGGTGACAGTGGGAAAAAAGATCTGTAGAGTGGACGTGCCTGTGGACGAGCACAGGTGAATGTGTGAAGACCCGGTTCATCTGTGTAATGCAGTGAATCAGGTCCATGGAATCCCTATGGATGTGCCCCTAGTGGATGAGCACTAGTGGGTGTATCATATCCTTTGTTATATATTGTTCAATATTCAGACCTACATGTAACCCTAGTTATTGTGTAAAGGGTATAGGTCGGCCCTACCTTATTGTGTCTAAAGATAAAATGTAAAAGATAATTAATAGTAATTATTATAATAATGAATAACTAATATATCTAAGTGAGGTTGGCCATATTGTGCCAATAGACACTTCAGTTGATAGGACAAGTCTCATATAAGTAAAAGTAAATCTTTCATTGCAGACACACACACACACTTAGGTGTTTTGGAAATTTCAGCAAGAACTTCTCTTTGGAAAAGGTGTGCACCTCTCTTGGGAGCTAGTGTTCTAGGGCTTAAGCACCCTCTTGTGCGCTAAGTCATTCTTGGTGGTGAAAGGTCTTTATCTTGAATAATATAGCAAAGGATTTGGTTGGGTTTTTCTCCCTTGTTTGAGAAGGGTTTCCCAGGATATATCTTGTGTTCTTGTGCATGGTGTTTCTTCTTCTGATCTTGGTTGCTGCAACATTCTTGTTTATGGTTAAGACATGATGAAATTAAATGAACTACATGCTTAACCTA
>SNQJ01S0035146.1:31436-53206 GCA_010110895.2 Picea sitchensis | reverse complement strand
GCCCTAGACATATCTAGGGTCTTTAACATCTTGGTCCCAGACCAAGAAACCCATGCCCCAGGCATGGGTACCCTGGACCTAGTCCAGGGGCCCTAGATCACAACTAGGGTCTTATCCACCAAGGTACACAACCAAGGATCAATTCAAGCATCGAGCAAGGATTCCCTGGAACACATCCAGGGGCCCTAGAACACATCTAGGGACTTATAACAGTTTGGTCCCAGACCAAGAACCCCAGTCATATACTGGAGGCCCTAAGAAGGGTCTTTTGCCATGGCACTGACTCTTTGGTTCCAGACTAAGTACCCCAGGAGTGCACTGGGGGCCCTAGATCTCGTCTAGGGTCTTAGGCATCCTCCAGGAGAATGGCTCTTGCAGCTACTGTAAATTTAACATACACAACTGTACGACCTCTTCTGCTGCTGTACGGACTGTATTAATCGCTGCAAATGCTCTTGGGTTGTATGTCAATCCCACTCCTTTGGATGCATGTCAAACTCTCTATGTTGTAGCTCTTCCTCCAAGCCAACACTCTTCCTTGGGATTCGTGCCCCTTCACCTTCCCTCAACCTCTCCTCAAAAGTGCGCCCTCCTTCTCTTAATGAGTTGCCTTTATTAAAATTTTGAATGTAACTGTCCTAACCCTTGGTCTTCCAATGAGATTGACGGTCAAGATTAGATCTTGCCCTCATGAGATCAACGGTCATGACTTAATCATTCGTTGAGGTCACTTAAGTCATTAAAGTGACCCATAACATCATAAAGTCACTTTTACGTTAAAAGATTAAAAGACCCAACTTTATAAAGTTACTAGGAGAAAGTGTGCTTGGTCACTTCTGCATGCTGAGCGTCGCCAATGTAGAAGTACTTCCAAGCTACCAAATTTCAACACTCCCTCTTAGTGAGAGGTACCTCTAGTATCACCACCAGAATCTGTCTGCATCTCATTAGCTGCCCCCCCATACTAGAAGTCTCTGCTCCCTTTGAATATGAAGCCACTAGTCCCACTGCACTGGAAGCCTCTACTGCTACCTCTGCTGTACCACGAACTGAAGACATGCTCCTAGGAGATTGCACACTCTCCCGAACATCCATCTGTGTCGACTCATGCTTGCTGAGTCCTCCGAAAGTCTCGACAAAAGACTGAGTCCCCGATATCAACTCTCTCTCCCATGCTACTTGCCAACTCTTCGACACATAATCTGAGTTCAAAAATCCACTAGACCCCAACATAGGTCGATCCAACAACATATACATGCCCTCATACCTCACACCAAGCATCGTTGCTGTGTCAACAGTGGCTCCCACAGGATATAAAAACACATGTCCACCATAGAAGACAATTCCAAATCCACTCATCCAAAGTTGACACTGAGAGAAAATTCACTGTCAACTCTGGAATATATAATACCTCGACAACCTCCAGAAAACTTCCTGACTCTAGTTGGAATCTCACCCTTCCAACCCCCTTTACTGCAAGTTGTGGGCTGGCTCCACAATTCACTCTGCAGTGTAAGTTTACCTTTGTTAGATCGATGAACACTGACCTCAACCCAGTGATGTGTCGAGAAACTCCACTGTCCACAAACCATGACTCAATGTCCTCGAACGCTAGGCACCCACGGGACCAATGATGAGAGAGAAAGCCTCATATCTCTCAATGAACTCTACAACCTCTGTTGAAGCTAACATCTCTGGTTTTGGCTTCTTCTTCTTCTTGTTCAGACATTGACTAGCATAGTGGCCAGTCTTGTGACATGCAAAGCATTTCACCTTGCCGATGTCCTTTTCATTGCCCTTTACAACAAGAGCAACATTCTTGTCGTCTACACCATCCAATGCCTTTTCCTAAGACTCCTCCCGGATCTCCTCCTACGTAAAATCATCCTACAATATGCTCAAGTCAGGGAGCTTCTCTCTCCCCACCACACACTTCACGAAAACCTCCCACTCCTTAGTCAATCCTTTGAGGGTTATCTGCACCAACTCTGAGTTAGGAATGACTTCTCCAACAACTGCCAACTCATCCTTCACCTGTGCAACACGGGTGAGGTAGGTGGCCACACTCTCTCCTTTGGCCACCCTAGCACCATGGAGCTTGCCCCAGAGAGTCATTCTCCGGTTCTCGTTCTTTGCCTCATACAACCTTTTTAGTGCATCCCACATTTCTTTGGTTGCCTTTTTCTCAGCGAAGTGTGGAATAAGGTGGTCTTTGACCCCGTCCAAGATGATTCTATGAGTCTTGGCTTCCTTCACCTCATGAACATCAAGAGCTATGGGATTTGAAGCAGGGACATGCACGATGGTGTTCACAAACAACCATAATTTGTTCTTCTTGAGAACACCGCTGGTTCTAACCTTCCACTGCAGGTAGTTGGAGATCCCCTCCAACCTATCTTCAAATTAGATGTTGGAAGTCATCTTTGTCCTCCTGACAAAGAACATCTTCTGCCTTTCTTCAAGCTAATGCTTCAACAAATCACTTGTTGTACCAAGTGCAAAAGTTGCCCACTGAACTTCAAAGCACCTGTTTGGATACCATGTTAAAATACATCTTATTTCAGTGTCAAACTTAGACTAAATTAGATTTCAGCCTCCTATAAATATCCAACAACCATACCATTGTTCTTTATGGGTTGAAGCACTATTAACCAAGTTCTGAAATAAAATTGCAACAGAAATAATTTATGAACAACAAACATTAACTCTCATTTGGCACAAAAATCTGTGCATAAACACTTGAAGAAATACACAGAAAATATGGACAGTTTTGAAGAGAAAAAATGTTTTATTCAGCTCAAGGAAATTCAGAACTATTATAACAACGAATAACATCAACATAAAACACATACTTTCACTGGTTTTAACAAGATTCCGCTCTATACAAATAGTCCCAGAGTGTATCTAGAAAGGACAACCAGTACGAAACATAAGATAAAAACTCAACAAATGTGCATTGGAAATTGTGCCAACCTGCTGTAGAATTACAACCTCGATTTATGTGCCCTCCCTTTGTTGTATGACCAACTTACACAATTGTACGACCTCCTCTTCTGTTGTTGTACATACTGTATTAATGGCTGCAAATGCTCTTGGGTTGCGTGCTGAACCCTCTATGCTGTAGCGCTTCTTCCAAGCCAACACTCTTCCTTGGGATTTGTGCCCCTTCACCTTCCCTCAACCTCTCCTCAAAAGTGCATCCTCCTCCTAATGAGTTGCCTTTTATTAAAATTTTGAATGTAATTGCCCTAACCCTTGGTTTTCCAATGAGATTGATGGTCAAGATTAGATCTTGCCCTCACGAGATCAACGATGATGACTTAATCATTCATTGAGACCACTTAAGTCATTAAAGTGACCCATAACATCATAAAGTCACTTTTACATTAAAAAATTAAAAGACCCAACTTTATAAAATCACTTTATAAAGTTACTTTATAAAAACGTATTATAAAGTTACTTTATAAAAACGTATTATAAAGTTACTAGGAGAAAATGTGCTTGGTCACTTCCGCAATGCAGAAGTACCTCCAAGCTACCAAATTTCAACACTTTGGGCTTAACTTCTAATGAGCACATGAACACAATTTATAGGGATGTTAATTGCTCAGTTATATATATATATATATATATATATATATACTAGAGTTATAAATATGAAAAAAAAAAGAATAATTAAGTAAAATAGCTATGTTGCACGAGTTTCCGAAACATGGGAACGTGGATACGAGTGTCTCGAACGAGTAAAAGTTTCCCTCAAATTTATAGGAAACGTGAAATTGGGAGCGACAATAATATATATTAAAAAAATATAAAAAATATTTTAGATTACAATGATAATTTAGATTACAATTATAGAGATAGTGATACATTTTAAATCTTATTTCAATAAAATTGAAGGTCAATGGAGGACAATGTTTCTCCTATTGCAACAACTTCAATATTGAAATACTAATTTAATTTGTGCTAATAATCATATGAATATATTTAACACAACACTGAAACTTTAATATCCATAAATATTCCATTAGAAAATGATAAACAAAATTGAAAAAATACATATATACAATTTTAACATCTTTTTAAAATTAAACTTTACATATATAAACTTTAAACATCTTTGTAAATTTGAAGCATTATTCTTTTTTTATTGAAAAAAACAAAATAATACTACAATCCTAAAATACAATAAAAGTCAATATGGTTGGTTGATATCAATTACAGAGTGGAGCAAATGCTTTAGTTTGGGCTTGAAGGAAAACATACATGCATTAAAAGTATTTCATATCCACAACTATAAAATGAGTATTATTAAGTTATTTTACTTAACTAATTTTTGAATTAATATTTAAGTGTAGTTTAGTCTTAGTTTTATAGTGATATTTTGAATAAATATAATGAAAATATTTGTAAGAAATTGTGTATTTGTAATGATGGAATAAATATATTTACATTTTAATTTAATATAATTATAATTTAAAGCTCTTTTTTTAGGAAACTGGTTCCCAAGCTCCCATTTCTTTGATGTTGAAGCTCCTAAAAAACTCCCAGGTTCCCAACAGAGTTCCCACCCAATTGGGGACGTTCCCAACCAGTTCCCAAGCTACCGAAACTTTGGAAACGAGTTTCAGAGATGTTGGAAATGTCGGAAGCGGTTCCCGTGCAACTATGTAAAATAGTAGTGAAAAATAAAAAAGCATAAAGAACAAATACTAGTTTGTCCATTGAAAAATTGCAATCTATGGGAGCAATAGACCATAATTCTAGCTTCAATGTTGAGATAGTGTTAGAACATGAGAATGCCAAAATTCTAGGAGGATTAATTTATAGATCATGAATGTACATAATAACTATACTCTCAAGCCCAAGGGGTTAGCTTAATTGGTTGTCGCTAGTGTTGCTAAGCATTTGGCTAGTTTTGTACCAACAAAGTCTCAATTTGAATTCTCCTGGGTGAGGTGCACTAGTGGGGAAGCATCCTTTAGGTTTCCCCACAAGGTATTCCTTGGAAAAAAAACTACCCTCTCAAAGGATCTCATTGAGTGCCTTGCTAGTTAGCAAGAGGTTAGGGCAACCTAACCTTATGAGGAACACAATGCTAAACAAGAAGACATGGTCCTCACTTAATGTGTGTTACAACATATCATTTACCTACATGATCTTGACATGAAAACAATCTCTAAATTAACAGGGTGTGTACTAAACTTAATTTAAACAATGCACTTTGGTATTGTGCAATGTTCTCACATGGTTGGATTTGAAATGGTGGTGTCTCACTTGAATAAACCATAGGGGTTATTTATGACATGGTGTCTTCGAGCATTACCAATGCTTTTAAGATTTCCCATTTTAGGCAATCTTAAACTTTCCTAACATGGTCCATGCTAGGTGATCTTAATAAAAATGTCGACATTGAGATTTCTCACAATGTCCATCATATAATTTACATTGGTAGTACGCTAAAATTACTAAGACATTAGCTCGTACATTCTTAACTATAATTAAAAATTTTAAAATGTAAAATTAATTTGTATACAAAATTCATCCTTTTATAGGGGAGACATTTGTAGATCTCTCCTCCACCTAATTTGTAACCCACTCACCAACTAACCATCTAACATACTAACTAATCCACTAACTAATTAACCCAATAACCATTAATTCACTAATTCATTCAGAGACTAACTTGTTAAGTGACTAACCATCTAACCCACTAACACACTACTAACTAATAATTGACTAACCATTTAACCCTTTACCCATTGACCCCTACCCCACTAATCAACTAACCATCAAATCCACCAACACACTAACCCACTAACTCCCAAGCCTTAATTGATTAACCCCCAACCACAAACCATTACCACACTAATGATTAACCACAAACCACTACCACACCAATGATTAACCCCAAACCCACTAACTATAATCCACTAACTCACTAACCCATTTGTTACGAGGAAATCTCTCTATGGCAAGGGGTAAACCACAACAGATGGAATGACATGCATAAATCATCTCTAATTCCAAGTATGTTATATAAAATAAATGCTAACAAGGCAAGACTAAGAGACTACCTCGTCCGAACGTTCGATGAATACTACCGTTGAGCACACAACCCAAAGCTTTATACCTGCAACTTGTCTTCAACAACCAAGATACACAAGCATATGGTTGTAATATATAATGTTAGCATATAAATTAGCATAAGCCATTAACATACATGACAAATATGCCCATGGAATAATAATTTAAATACTTGCAAGATATCAATTGGATGAGAAAAAAGTATTTCTATTAAAATAATCAGCATAAGTACATAGGTGACAAACTTCTGTAACGACACATATCAGAACCGAGAAACTAAGTCCCTCTAGCTAGGCCTCCACCACTTCAATCCTCCACTAAAGGAAAGCTCATATAAATGAGTCAATGAGGTTCTCCATCACAAAGAAGGAAGAGCTTGGGGGTTGAACAAGGAGTTCAAATTTTCAAGAACAAAGGGATGTAGATTCAATATAAAGTGGAATTTCTCCAGAGTGTCTTTGCTTTCAAAGTTGAATTGTTGAATCTCTTCAAGGCTTGGATATGGCTCAATTTATAGCCTTCAAATGACATTGAAGGGTCGAGTCAGAGTGTTTCTAGTATATGGAAGGTCAAGGATCATGGATCTCGTGACATGGCACGAAAACTCAACATAATTTTTAATTTTGAGCACCAAACCTGATGTATGCGGGCTGTAGTGGAGCAACCTGCGTATATGCTTATTGTATAACTGATAGGGCATGTATATGTGGAAAAATGTGCATTTTTGGCTTTGGAAGGTACAAAAGGGGACATCAACTCTGCATAGGGAAATGGAAAGACCATCCAAACAAGTTGCATGGAGTGGCAAAATTTGCTGTAACACCATTAATTGCTAACCGCTAAATTTGGAAAAATTCTTTTTTCTTAATGATAATTAACTTTTGTCAATGATGGCTTTTCGGGTTAGTGATAGTGGGTAACTAATATAGCACCCACAAGGGTTCAAACCCTATCAAGTGACATGCTTGTGCTTGTAGATGCATACCAACACACCCAATGACTATTGCAGATAGGGGCAAGTTCATTGTGGCTTTGGTAGAATAGACACTGCCCCCTGCTCACAGAGGTTACGTTGAAGGTGATCATATTGAATGGTGCTAATGGTACCGTCATAATACTAAATTAGGTGTCTTGGACCCATCTTGATAAGAAGAAGTTGATTTAAAAAGAAACAGTGATTAACTTCTATTAATCACATGTGAAGTTTAATACACTCAATTTGCACTCGATTCCAAAATGTTGATTTTTGTTGATTCATTTGGGGTATATTGTTCAATGTGCAACTCCAACAATGCATTCATCAAACTGAGACCCTATGTTGTATTGAGATGGTTATGTTGATCACCAATACACTTTTTCATAATTATTTCTTGATTCCTTTTTAGAAGTGTTAATTCCTTAATTTTCAATTTCAAATTCTTATAATTCTCAATTCTAAGGGGCCCATGAGAGAATGCTATATAGGGTTATGTTTTACACAACCATTGAATCACCAAAATTTCTTTGAGAAAACACATTTAGGTACACTAAACGTTGAGAAACAAAACCAATTTCTATCTTCTTAATGTGAGATTGATGTTAAAATTAACATTATCCTCCTTTTGGCCTCCTTGAAGGGTGGAGGCAATCTATATAAGGGTTGAAAATGAGGTTTTTTTAACCCTCCTCTGTATCCAAGTCGATCTATTAGTCACCTACCCTCCATCCCCTTGAAAGAGACAAAATCAAGGGGATTAAGGTTTTTGTGAGGGTGGGGCCATGTGGAGGGCACATCTACTAGGTTACATCTCCCTTAAGGGAAGGGGATCTACTAGATCACCCCTCTTAAAGGAAAATTTTGTATAAAATTCAAGAAGCAAACCGTTTTTTTAAAAGATGTATATAACTTCAAGTTATATTTTACTTTAATTGCCTTAAATTTTAACATAAAAAATTAAAGTGGAACACCCATTTAAGGATGTTTATTGATAGCTTTAGATACATAAATTTTAACATAAAAATTAAAGTGGAACTCCCATTTAAATATGTTTGTTGATAGCTTTAGATCCATAGTATATTTAAAGTGGAACCCCATTTAAGGATGTTTGTTGATCGCTGTAGATCCATAGAATCTCACATGGAGAAGATAGAAATTGGAGTTTTCCCGATTTTCAGTGTAGATGCTTTTTTCAACAAATTGTGTGTAAAATATAAGGTCATGACCTCCCCTTATGTACCCGTTGAAATAGAAATTATAAAAATGTAAGATATAAACTAAGATATAAACTTGGGGAATTCATAAATGTCTAAAGAAATTCATAAATGTCTAAAGAAATTCAAAAATGTCTATAGAATTAGATATCGGTAATGATCTAAGCCACCTCATTACCATGAAGAGTTATAGTTTGATTGATGCATTCTCTAGGTTGGCTACTCAGCAACAAACACCAGATAACTCAATGGAAATCAACATGTTTTGGGATCAAATCAAACCGGTGGATTAAACTTGAGACTTGATTAATAGAGGTTAATCACTAAGAGGAATTTTAGCGAGTTAGGGGTTAACTATTAGTGTGACATTGGTATGTCTACACAACCCTTGGGCACACGTTTTAGATGGGGATGCTGTACAATGAACGCTAGGTATGGCTTATGAGTACTTGATATGTTAGGGGCTTCAAGATATGATAGTGGGATTTCCAAAGTACCCAAAATTTGCGTCCTCTACATTTGGGGTATGTGCATAGGCACCCTATGCCCTTGATGGATGTGCATAAATACTTAGCCATGGCACATTTTCCGAGAATAATATTTAAAAAAAATCTCATTACCAATTTCTTGCCCATTTCTACTTGGTTCCACCAACCCAACTACAATGTGACAAAAGGAAATCACAACAATCATTCGCTTGTGTTGGACCATCATTTTGTTCTTGCTAGGAAGTGATTTGATGTTGTGGTATGGTTTGGTTGCCGATAACTCATAACAAGAATGGATTGGTAGTGTGTTTTCATTAGATTTGAAACTAGATAGTTATTGATATGTATCATCCTTTATGTATGAGTCAAGTAGGTACCTTGTGCCCTCGATAGATGTGTAGAAGTGCCCATCCATGACACTTTTTGTTAGAGTAATATTTTTTAAAAATATCACTAAAATCTAATTACTAATTTCTTGCCCTTTTCTACTTGGTTCCACCAACCCAACTAGAATGTGTCAAAAATAAATCACAATAATCATTCACTTGTGTTGGGCCATTGTTTTGTTCTTGCTAGGAAGTGATTTGATGTTGTGTTGTGGTTTGGTAGCTGAAAACTCATAACAACAATGAATTTTTAGTATTTTCATTAGTTTCTTGCCCTTTTCTACTTGGTTCCACCAACCCAACTAGAATGTGTCAAAAATAAATCACAATAATCATTCACATGTGTTGGGCCATCGTTTTGTTCTTGCTAGGAAGTGATTTGATGTTGTGTTGTGGTTTGGTAGCTGAAAACTCATAACAACAATGAATTTTTAGTATTTTCATTAGATTCGACATTGAATAGTTATTGGTATGTATCCTCATTCATTTATGAATCAAGCATGCATTTTTAATGATTATTTTTATAGGTTTAAAACTTTAAACATTTATAGAGTTTTAATCTTTATATATCTGGAGTAGGTCCTGTATCTCCTATCCATGATGTACACAATGTCCCTTGTTTTTTTTTGTCTTTGTCTTTGGATATGTTGAGTTGTGTCCCAACATATCTCAAACTTGGTGTAATATTGTTATTAATTAGTGGCTTAGGATTTAGTCGTTAATAGGTTAGTGGAATATGGGTTCATTTTTAATGATTATTTTTATAGGTTTAAAACTTTAAACATTTATAGAGTTTTAATCTTTATATATCTGGAGTAGGTCTTGTATCTCCTATCCTCCTATCCATGATGTACACAATGTCCCTTGTTTTTTTTTGTCTTTGTCTTTGGATATGTTGAGTTGTGTCCCAACATATCTCAAACTTGGTGTAATATTGTTATTAATTAGTGGCTTAGGATTTAGTCGTTAATAGGTTAGTGGAATATGGGTTAGGGGTTAGTGGGTTAGATAGTTAGTGAATTAGTAGTTAGTGTGTTGTATTAGTAGGTTAAATGGTAGTCGATTAATAAGTTAATGAATTAGTTGATTAGTGGTATAGAGGTTTGTGCATTAGTAACTCACTGGGGCTGAGGGTCAATTTTTAGTGCCTTAGCTGATTAGATGGTAGTCAATTAGTGGGTTAATGGATTAATGGTTAGTGGATTTTTGGATTAAAGCTAGTGGTTAGTGTGTTAGATGGCTACTTCAATGTTATTAGGTTAGATGTTAGCGGGTTAGTGATAGTAATTAGCAGGTTAGATGGCTAGTGGGTGAGGGATTAACATTGAGTGAGTTATGAGCTAGTGAATCAATGGGTCAATAGGTTACATTTTAATATGCTAGGCAACCCCACTTTAATACTTTTACAATGTGTTTAGTGAAAAGGAGATACCCAAAAATCTAGCCATGTTAAGGGTTGATGTGGCCCTAAGTGCAATCCTCAATTTTTTTTCCATATTTCCTTATATATTAAGTTCATTAATTACTTATAAATATTATGTAAACTACATATAAATATAGAAATAACATAGATCACAAACCCTTGAGAGCTACTTAAGTCAGCTAAAAACCTTAAAATTAAAGTACATGATTATTAAAAATTGAAAAAACTACTTTTTTTTTGTAAGTTAGTTAATATATTAGAACCTTCTTGAAAAAATTACAAACCTGTTGTCTTTCGTGTCAACAATGCCCAGCTGGGAAACCACTGTTGGCATGAGTCTGAGAGAGAGTGACACTTGTCCCAAAAATAGTGTGACACTTGTCCCAAAAATAGTGTGGCACTTGTCCAAAAAGAGACTTTGTTTGTCATGCAAAAACTACAGTGCCACGTAGGGCAAGAGATGTCTGAAAGCTAATCTATGCAAGCGAAAAAAACTACAAAGCCTCGCATGGCAAAGGTTGTTTGTAAACTGAACTGAACTAGACAGGGCTAGCTTTAAAAACAAGAACTAAAAATCTTAAACATAAGAGCTCTAGAAACTTGGACCAAATTTTGGGCCTGGAAAGGCTTGGGTTTTCTTCATCTTTCCCTTGTCGCGATCTGCAATTGCCTTCCGGAGGTCCTGGAGAAAGGACACCAAGTTGTCCACCCTGCTCCATCGCTCTGAATCTATCTTCTGCAAATCCCTGAGGGATGCCTTGACGTCCTCCTGTCCTTTTTTCAATTCACCTAGGGAGGCTATGATTTTCCTCCGGTCCGCGACGAGGTGGGGAGGCGGGAGGAGGCGGTCAACGAGGTGGAGAGGGGGGGGGAGGTGCATAACCCAGATAATTTCCCATGGCGTCAAACCATTCTACCCTGCAGCCATAAGGATTTGAAAGCGGTGATAGGTCCTGGGAAAGCTTCAAGAAATGGCTCAATTGGAGCAAGTGTTATGATGGGAGCCAAGACAAGTAGGTCCGCTTCACGAATTGGCTCTGCAGGAGCAAGAGCGAAGGGGGGATCAAGAGCAAAGAGAGGTGGAGGAGCTATGGAAGGATTCACAGCGAGGAGAGCATGGAAATTTGGAGTGTGGTCGGGGTGGGGCATTTTATTGCCCCTGGCAACGTACCAGGCGGCTCCTCGCCTTGGTTTACCTCAAAGACGGGGCATGGGGAGGGGGGAGGCTATCTCGGGGTAAAGGACGCATAGTCGAATGACCAGGGAGCTCTAGAGTTGGAGAGGGATAGCTCTGAGGTTCGAGAGAGGGAGAATGATCCCGTTCTTGGAGGTTGGGGCATAAAAACGGGGGAGGGGAGATGGCCTGTGACATGACGTGCAGGTCGTCGGGCTCGTGCGAGGGACGTCCATCTTGCATGCTCAGAAGGGTGGCGGCGTTGGAACTTAAATGTTGAAGTGATGTGATGGGGGGAGGGGTTCCATCACACTCCAACTGGCTGGCGGTCTGGCCAGGTGGTCTCCCCGGAGCCTGTCCACTCATATTGCCACAAAACACCCCATCTAAGAAAAAATTGAAAAAAATACTTAAATCAACTAAAACCCTTAAAATTAAAATATAAATGATTATCAAAAATTGAAAAATGTATTAATAATAGTATTATTAATACCCAAATAATAATAATATTAATAAAAAATTAATAATAATGATATAATAGGTAGTGGTATAAATAATAACCTTATTATATTACATATTATATTATATCACTATTAACCTAAACATAACCTAGTATCCTTTTATTTATATTTTAGTACCTTAATACCCATTTACTATTTAGGTTTCTAGCCTAGTATTATTACCTTCTTAATACGAATACCTAATACTAGGATACTATTATTTATATTTTAATCATTAATTTATTATTACTTATTATCAATTTTTTTATTATTATTACTTATTATAAATTTTATCTATTAGATTAGCATTATTTTAACTTTTTACAAATTAATATTAAGAATAATACCAAAAACAAATTAACACAATAATATTATGATTTATATTTTATTATATTATAATTTATACTCTATTTATAACTTTATTATATTATGATTTATACTCTATTTATAACTTTATTATTATTTATTATTAACTATTATATTAACGTTATCTTTTCATTTTATACATTAGTATTATAATATCTAAACAAGTACATATTATATTATACACTTAGTATTATGATACTCTCATTTTTTATATTCTAATTATTACTTTATTATTTTTTGTATTCTAATTACTACTTTATTATTTTTTATATTCTAATTACTACTTTATTATTGCATATTATATATCACATTACATATTATATTATCTTTACATAGGAATTAATAACCTAGTATTTTATTCATTTATTTATATTTTATACTTTAGTAATATGCATATTATATATCACATTACATATTATATTATCTTTACATAGGAATTAATAACTTAGTATTTTATTTATTTATTTATATTTTATACTTTAGTAATATGACATTAATTTACTTCAGTAATACCTAACTTTATGATACTATCTTAATTATGATTGATTATTATTACTTATCATATTATAATTTAATTTACTAATATTACTTATTTTATTATAATTTATATCATTAATAATAATAATAATAATAATAATAATAATTCATTTTTAAGATCAAGTCTACGAAGGTATACATACCCTATCCCCCTATTTGAATTTGTGACCTCTTAAGAGAAAACACATGTTCTTAACCATTAGACCCACTTAGACCCATAATTACAACTATCTATTATATTTAGTACCATGATAATAATTTACCTTGCTCATACCTAAATCTACGATATTATTAATTATATTTTAATTATTACTTATCATATTATAATTTATTTCATTATTTATAACACTACCTATTATATCATTATTAAAAGTACTGTTATTTTTTTATTAATAGTTATTAAGTGTGTATTAATAATATTTAACACTACTATAAATATTTTTTTTCAATTTTTAATAATCATTTATACTTTAATTTTAAGGTTTTTAGTCCACTTAAGTAGCTCTTTAGGGTTTATGATCTCTATTCTTTATATATTTATATGTTGGGTCTCTCTTCTTCAAACCACTCCCACCACAAAAACCTAAAATCAGTTACTATAAATGTTATTCATTTTTCATATATTTTAATTTGTGATTGTATATTAAGTTTAGGATCATGGTCTTATTTTCAATGGGAGGAGAGGAAGACCAAATTATAAAAGGAAGATAGAATGAGGTGTGTTGTATTTAATTTAAAGATTATTTATTAAAAAGTATTTATAGATTTTCTTATTTTTCTCCAATTTTTTTTGGACATATTATAACTCTAAATCTAACAAACAAATAGAATCTTAATTGAATATTGAAAATTACTTTCTTCTTTATGAAAATTAAAATTTTGTAACTTTACAACCAAAATATGATTTCCAACTTTCATTATTTATTTTTTCAACACTATATTCCAATTTAGCCTATATGTGATTTGTTTGCTTTTAATAATCAGATCTAGAGTTGGAGTTGGTATATAAATATTTGAGAATTTTACATTACTTATCAAGATTAGAGGTGTCAATTGGGACATTCCCACGCCCTAGTATAACCGTTATATGAAATGACTCTTTCCGTTAGAAATTGTTAGATGTGCATATTTGAGTGATTATTTATGTATAATCCGAGTGCCCCAAGGGCTTTTAGTCATGTTGAATCCATTTATGCATTCAAAAATTGATTTTAAACAACAAAAAATAGTGATTTCTTGCAAATTTATATCGCTGCGAAAAAAACTATTTGGTAGAACAATTAGACAATGCCCATTCCCACTTGCAGTTAGTGACATGTTACACTCTTCTTGAGACAATTCACATGTTTCACCAAGATAGATGTTTCATTGAAAAATGTTAGAAATACATTTTACTTAAAGAAGAATATTATGGTTATGAATATCAAGAATATTAAAATGAGTGTTTAAACTTAATAATTATTATAATTATTTAAAAAAAAAGACTATCAAGCATTACAACTATTATTAAAGAAATGTATCTTCAATCCATCTTCTTTATATATTTATATGTTGGGTCTCCAAATCAACACCATATATAATAACCCAAATCAACATGAACCTATTGGGAGGGTAGCTACTTGATGGAATTCTCTCCAAGACATCCAAAACAACTTAGAGATCAAATACTATATAATTTAGGAGCATATTTATCACATCCCTAAACTTCCACATCTTGATGAAGACCAACTGTTGGTGAAAACTAGTACTCTAATGCAAAAATGACCAGTGCAAGGGTTGTTTTTTCACCCAACCAATGCAACACATGAAAACAAGTGATGCCCCTTAAGTAGGGCTTAAGATCAATGAGAATATACAAAAACAATCCCTAAATGTCCTATTTAGATCAACTCACTCCACCTAGCAAGTCACAACAATGGGTTAGAGATGCATTTGGAACAATTATTGTATGGTGGAGATGCCTCCAATTGGTGCCATGTTCAATATTGAGCCTTGGTACCCTCCCTCCAAGGACAAGTACACCCCCAACCTCCTCTTGGCCATTTAGACAACATTGGTGTAGTTTTGATCCTAATCCCACAAATCACAAATCAATAACCAATTCCTCTTTCATAAATAAGTAACCAACAAGTATCGAGCCCCCTCTCATGGAAGTCTTCCTCTTTTCTAACCCCCTCAAAGGTAATAATTCATTCCTAAGAAAGTCTCTTGGATTTCCCTTCGCATGTTTCAAGGTTATTTACCATATATAAATATACTTGGGGTGAAATTAGAGTTATGGGTAAAAATACTAAGGTCATAAAATGAACACCTAATGAATAAAAGCCAACCCGTTTGGGCCTTAACCTCTAATTTAGCTTAGGAATCATTTTTCAAGTATTGTAGATCTATATTTCCCTTCCCAAGCTCAGAATGCACTAGTTCTAGGTTGGCTATTCTCATTGAGCAAAAGTCCTTTCCCTTGGGTATGATTTCCACTACATGTTTAGTACACATCAATGATGCTCGCAACATATGACCTACGTCAATGTGGTTCCCGGGAAATATAAATTTGCAACAAAGGTTAGTTCCTCAAAAGAACAACATATTACTTCATTGAACCATCTAACCATAGACATACATGGATCATAACCACAATCAACATATTACATATTTCAATGCTTATTGACAAACATCTTAATAATGCATCAAAATAACAATTTATAGGTGAATACAAGCCAATCATTTTTCATTCAACAAGCTAAGAAATATATCTCTCTAGCATTCACAAAAGGGATGATACCCACAATTCAATTTAAGATCCTAGGAAGTATGAAGTAAAAATGAGATTCACGAATAAATAAGTAGGATGCATAAATGCATAAAGATGGAGTGTTACAACGCTTTCCCCCTTAGAAAGGGATATGTCCTTGGAGTTGATCATTTGTAAACACATTTAAGAGCATCTGTTTCCAATAATTTGCCACATTGGTATTCAATGCTAAAAAGAAAATGATCAACCTCTAACCACCTAGTGATTAAATGTAATAGTAAAAAAAATATCCATACTACTAGGTATGCATGAACAACTCACATTCCAATAATGATTGACCATTTAACTAAATTTGGATTAATTAAGAATCTATATTTAAAAATACTATTAATTTTAATTTTGAAAATATGAATATCGATGTTTCTAAAGTGTAAAATTGGATGTTGAAAATGTGAGAATTGGAACTTGAAAGTGCGAATTTTGATTCCGAAAGTATGAATTTCAAATAAATTTGATTCCAAAAGAGGATATTTCAATATCGAAAGTGAAAAATTTGAATTTCGAAAGTATGAATTTCAATAATTTCAATTCCAAAAATGTCAATATCAAATTGTTACAATATGTATTTGGATTTCAATATTTTGAATTTATTTTCTAGTGTGTGTGTCAAAATAATATATTTGTATGTGCATGCATATCACTAGATGTATACATTGCTAAATATATTAATATTGAAGAAATGCAACAAATTAAAAACAAATGATGACACTCATTGCATTGCAGAGTTGTACTTTTTCATAAACATTTAAGGTAGTGTAGAATAAGGTTCCATATAAACAAAATGATGACCATGAATTAATATTTTTACCAACTTCCTCACCTTAATTGCAAATACTATAACTTGTTTATTATGGAAATTTTATTTACAAAACCCACAACCGAGGCCAAGAAAGAAGGGGACAATTGACCTTTAATTGTTCTACCTAAAACAATAACTATTAATTAAATGAGTTCTTATTGATACACATAATTAAAAATTATGAGTATAGATTATTTTTATTCAAATAAAATCGCGTTCATCAACATCACTTTCACTCTCTCTATTATGTTTAATTTATTCTTATTGTGCCTCAATTGTTTCAAATCCCTTCCCATTTATTTTTATTGTTGTTTCTTTCCATCCTACCTTTAATGACTATGTCCATATGATATTCACATCAATTAATGTCATTCATTATATTCCAACAACCTACTATTGAGTTGTTTTAAAACAATTTATGTACAAAACTTTGTTTTTGATGTCCTTGTGGGTTTCCACCAACGAACCACTACCTCGTTTGTCTCAACGACAAATTTTTGAATTCCGATAGACATTTTCCTTTTCCCTACCCAACCATATTGCACATTGCATATTTGATGATCATACTACGACTATTTGTCTCTTAACAATATCTATGGACTTGTTACATAGAGGTCGAATGCAACAATCCTTAATAGTGTGAACATTATCCCTCAAGCAAGTTTCCATGACTTCATGTGTGAGTTGTATATCAATGATGTTTCTTATTTCCTGCAATTTTTATGGGCATAAATGATTTCTTGAGTGCTTAATGTTTGGCAAGGGAGTGTCCAAAGCTTTGAAGATAGTATTCAATATGTTATCTTGAGACGCCATATTGTTCCCCTCCTTTGTCAATCATCTTCCTCTAAAATGAAATATATGTTTCTAATCATTTCCCATATTATAAGGTCTCTTTAGGTAAGTTTGGATGTCCATCAAATAGTGAATACCACACAATAATAGGAGATAACCATTTTTCATCCCAAACTGAGGATTTATGTTACATAACTTGTGTGCCATCAATGAGATGGAATTTGAAGTATTGGCATCATTTGATACCAATCATCTTGTAGTTACCATCCAATAGGTGTGGATCCGTAAAGCTCTTAAAGTTGAAGAAATCGTCCTTTATATATGGGATGAAGGAATTGTGGTCCTCTGTCCATCATCTATAGTACTAAAAATGTGTCTTTTCACTTTATTTGAGTTGGTATTCTCTCATAAATTCCACCTATGAATTCATATGTGTGTCCCAGTAGGAGGAAACTAACTTCAACAATGTCAAATACCCTACTTGTTATTAGAATAGATGCAAATGCAAACACATTGCGATTTTTGTTATCACTCACACAATTATCTATTTGCAACAATAATATTGGTGGCAATTTTATATTTAACATCCCTATATTATCAACACTTACATTAGGAACTTGCATATCATCTTGATTGTAAACCAAACATTTTTCATAAGATTTGGTTTTTAATATAAATTATGCAATGGGTGGTTTGATGTTCCTCTCTTACACAACAAATCCTCATATTGATCCACCACTGGCTCTTTGACTCGCATAGATGATTTTAGGGGCTAAATTTCGCCATTAGGCTAAATTTTGATGGTTTTTCCTAAAAAATGATTCACTGATTTCCATTTTTTCTAAAAATGGTTCGCCCAAATTCCATAGAACAAAATTATTCTACCTTAAAAATCACCAAAATTTTATAGAAACTATATAAAATCCTTAGAAATTTCGACATTTTTACAAAACTATCACTAAACATTTTACATTTTGCATATTAAGGACTAGTAATATTAGCCCAGGTTTCTACATTTTAATATAATTTTCCATCCTTAAAATTATCCCTGTCTTTGAGCTCCTTGAGGCTTTTATTTATTGAAGTCACAATGATGTTTGAACCCATCTCCAAAAATGAAACATTGAAGTGATTGAATCCCATGTCTTGTGTTCACGTGTAAGCATGCCAAACAAAGACTTTGAGAGATTCATAACACTACTAATATCACTTTCCTTCATACCCAACCTTGGTATATAAGTCGTTTCCTTTTCCATCTTGTCATGCACAATGTTAACGTGCTAGTTTTTTGTATCTGAATTCAATTTGTGAGCATAGTACACATTGTGACAACTTGCAATATAGGTATTATGGGTCATTTGAACTACCCACAACCTTTCTACTTCGGTTGGATCAATAGTGGCCCTAAGTTTTTCAATGATTGGCACATAATCACTACACCTTGCAAACAAGTTATTTGTGATAACAACATGTATAACTTGATTTCTCATTATTGTGCTAACATGGGTTTGAGACACTAGAGGAAGACCTAAGATAACTAGGTCCTCATTAACCTTTTTGAGAAGTGAAGCTTGGTCCATTTAAAGGAAATAATCTGAGAGGTTTCCTTTTTCCATCTTGACTTATTGAGTGCGTTAGATATGGATCCTTATCTAAATTTTTCTCCACGATATTACTAACACTAGTCACTATCACATTAGTGTTAGATTTGAATTTATGTAATCCACTATTACCATTCACTTCCTTTAAGTCACCATTTTTAAATATATTAGTGGTAGAAATTCATTATTTTATTTCATAAGCTTGATACCATGCATTTTGATAAGCATCCAATATGTCAAACTTCCTTGTAAGTGGATTTTTTTTTCTTTGTCTAGCAATAGTGGCATTTGATGCCATAGAATTTAGCACAAATTCTCTTATTGAATTTTCATTGGTAAAACATATTTTATTAATACCCTAAGTCATCAACCTTAACTGTATTTTATAAATACATTCATTTTTACGTCAATGTGTAGAGTGCATGCCTACAATGAAATTAATGCCATCAAATATTTCAACAAAGTTTGTACTCAACATACTTTAAAAGATTCACTCTTCCTTTGATATTTTAGCTAGTTGTATGGATTTCTTGTTAAAATTTGTACATCAACACAATCTACAATTTCCATAGGTGGATTCTCCCACTACAAAAATGTTTCTTCTATTGTATCCACAAGTTGACCTCAATTTATTTTGCACTTTCCTTTAATATACATCCAAGGGGGCATCACTAAGGTCAAGCAAGTCGTTCGTAAGTCATATTTATAGAGAACCTTTTGATATGCAACATTTCTCACATTGGATGGAGACTCTCTTGATTAAAACTCTGAATTCATTACCATCTAGTGGTGCAAAGTGCACTATTTCTATGTATAGAACATTTGAAATTGATTCCATTGTTGGTTATATTTCTCACTTATTGGGTTGACCCAGGTTCGGATCTCAACAGGTTTCCAACAACACCCCTTAAAACTATCGGCTCTCTTGGTAAACCAGAAGGCAACACTGCGTGCAGAGTGCACGACGCGGTCTCACCCGAGATAGCTCTATGAGTGACTGCAATACTCAAGTGATTGCAGTCTAGGAATGAGTGGGGATTTGGGAGTATATTCTTTCTTTTATTTATTCATTAAACTTGTTATTGATTTAGGTATTCCTAGGATTCATTCACCTTTAGCCTCATGCATGCATGCTAATACATCTAGTTATTCATTCATTCATAAACTAATCATTAACATAAAGTAAGAATTCGATAAAACATCACATAGAACACAGGTTTTACCGTGGTTCACCCCCTCCTGGACTACGTCCACAAATATTTGGCTTCTCTGCTCTTTATTTAGTTTGTGGAAAAATATGGTGTTGCGCGCATTACATCTTCAATCATACAATCATAATGAGGTTAAGGAACCTCTGTGAGGCGGACTAGATCACACCAGGAGTCTCAGCCTGTGACCTAACCCCCAAATCTAGCTAATTACTTGACTCTTCTACCACCTTATTACAATCATAGTAACCATTATCAATTCCCTTGAACCTCTAACCTAGACCTCCTAGGTTCTTATTTATACTATTTTACAGGCTTATAGTCGTTACAATCTTTATTAAAAACCCTAACCATATCATGGTTGGGCTTGTCTTCCTGCACACAACGCTGCTTTTCCTCTTGTATGTTGTTTTTCCTTCTTTTTTTGCATGCTTCTTTCTTGCCATCTATTGCGCGTACTCCAAAATTAGGTCTTCTTTCCAAAATTAGGTCTTTCCCAAAATAGACATTTTTTCCAAAAATATGCTTGCGCCCAAAATAACCGTCCTTCTCAAAATAGGCATGCGTCCAGCAGGCCCCAACACTGACATGTGGCTCATCCCGAGCCACTTAGGTGGTGTGCGCTCCCTTAACTACCCTGTCCAAAATGTGGAAATTTTCTGCTAGTTCCTTTCCTTTTTCTCTCATCTGCGCAACTTTTCCTATTAGCGCCTCTACCATCTCCATTGTTATCTCCTCCTACATTATTATTGCGCTCTCTATTTGTGCATGTGCTCTACTTGTCTTCTCTTCCTCCAACTGCGCAATCATATGTGCTGCTTATTCTTGGAGGGGTTCCAATTCAACTTGTCTTTCTTTCTTCTGTGTCTACGATGTTTTCAACTCTGTTTGCAGAGTTTTCATTTCTTGAGTGACGTTCAAGCACTCTGTCATGCTCATTGTTTTTTGCGGTTTCTTTAGCTTTTGTATGGAAGCACTGATTGATCCGAAATCGGATTTAGAAGCCTGACAGGGCATGAAAAATGCTCAAAAATAAAAGTGCTCAGAATCCGACGAAACCAACACCATTGCGTCCGTCTCGTCTTCCTAATTCCGGTGGTATATTTTTTTTGTCAAACAGAGTCTGTATGAAGAAGATATCGCATTCTGTCTGCCAAGACAAACAGGGAAATTTTTTGGATGTTGACTGTACCTGTCCGTACAGTCCGTACATGACACGTGGAAGGTCCGTACAGGACACGTGGTGGCTCCAGGTGCTGACACGTGTCAGACAAATTTGTCACTTTTAGCGTACGGTTGGACCAATCCCAAAGTGACACGTGTCACCATTGGAAGGGTGACACGTGGCATCAGTGACGTCAGCAGGCTGACGTGGCAAGATGACTGGACCGTACGACGAGCTGA
>SNQJ01S0035145.1:56021-70570 GCA_010110895.2 Picea sitchensis | reverse complement strand
ATTCATGGAAGTACTTGTAAGAATAACTCTGGGTTTCCTCACCACAATGAACAACATCTCTTGTTCTTCCTTGACATATTTCAGGAGTTTCTTCACACTCATGAGAAGTATGCTTGTGTTTTTTTCCTCCTTCACTTTCTTCTCCTCTATTGGTAACAACATGTGTTTCCTACGATTCTTCTCTAATGTGTATGTATTTTTCCTCCCATCGTGAATGACATTTTTGTCAAACTTCCATGGTCTTCCCAACATAATATGACATACATCCATGGGAATTACATCACATAGAATTTCATCTCTATATCCTCCTATTTTAAATTCAACCAAGCATTGTTTAGTAACCATTAAATAGTGTCCTGTCTACAACCATGAGACTTTGTATGGCTTCGGGTGTGCAGTTGTCTCCAGCTCCAATTTCTCCACCATCTCTATGGATACAAAGTTATCAGTGCTCGCACTGTCAATTATCACCTTGCATACTCTATCTTTAGTCTTGCAAGCTGTTCTGAAGAGACTATTCCTCTACACCGGCCTTTTAATTTATTCCTCTGGTTTTAAGAGAACTTTCCTCAACATTAGGGATCTTCCATCCTCCGCTACTTCTGCTTCAACATCTCTTCTTTGTGCTTCTTAAATGTGAGCTTCACCTCCCCCTTCTTTATTTTTCTCGAGGAGTTCCCAAGACATGTGTCCTGTCTTTCCACAGGCATAACATCTTACGTCTCCTCCTCCTCTTCTTCCTCTTTCTCTAGAAGAATTTCTTCCACCACCTTGTCTTCCTCGAGAATTTTCTTCTCTTTCCGAGTGATTTTGTGGTTTCTTAGTATCGTCCTTAGAATTATGTGTTCTATCATGGGTAAATCCCTTTCTTTTTATTGGGACCAAGATTTTACCTCTCCCTCATTGGCTTTGTTTTCTGACAAACTTCTCCTCTGCCTTCAATGCAAACTGATAAGCATCCTCCACTGTTCTTACTAACATCATGTTGAGCTCATCTTGGATTTCATATCTCAGGCCATTTATATACCTGGCTAATTTTTTTTCATCTCTCTCTCTTTGTCCAATTCTGATGTTCATCCTATAGAATTCCTCTATGTACTCCTTAACTATCATCCCTTTCTGTCTCAGGTTTTGCATCTTCCTAAATAGATTGATTTGATAATCCTTGGGCATGAACTTAGCCTTCATCTTGGCTACCATTCTATACCAAGTATTTATTTTATGCTTGCCTTTGCTTCTTATCTCATCCTGCAGTTCCTCCCACCACAACGTTGCATTTCCTTTTAGTCTGGTGACAACATGTCTCACCCTTCTTTCCCCATCGATGTATTCATAGTTGAAATATTTTTCCATAGATCTTATCCAATCCAATAGCTCTTCAACATCTAAATTGCCTTCATACATTAGGACCTCCATCTTGGATATGCCTCCCAATCTGACAACTGCTCTCATTAACCGTTCCTTGGCAACATCCTCTCCTACAACTTCTCCAACAACATTCTCCCCCACTTCTTCTTTTCTCTCTCCGTCGCTAACGTCTCCAGCATTAGGTGCTCATCTCTATGCTGCCTCCATCGCCTCTAATCTTGCACATATTTCTCACATCTCCCTTTCTAAATATCGATTGGCCAAAGGTGGTTCCACTCATCTCCTTGATGGCATTGTGTTGACTGAATGTCACACACACATAGTACAACTTCGAGTCCTTTTTCTCCTTTATCTCCTTTGCCTGGTGTCTGCAAGAAAAACTTCTTCTCTGATACCACTTGATCATGTGTATCCGAGTATTTTCTTTATCTACTCTCTGCTACATAAATTAAAAATTTGATGCTCTGATACCACTTGATGCAGACCTTCTCTCCTAAGGGTTGCGTGACCTCTCGGTCTAGGATCGATCAAGATACTAAGTCTGATTGACTCTCTGGGCCTCTGCTAGAACCCATACCCACTTTCACAGGTCCTTTCTCCAAATGTGCACGTCATCTGATACCTGTGGATTCTATCCTAAGCGTCATTAGTACCTCAACACCAAACGTGTGCTAGCTCCTCTCAGCTAATCCCTTTCTCCATTGTGACCACTGGAGGTGACCACGCACTCGAAGGAAAGACATGTCGTGATTTCACATTTTGTGTCCCTGGGAGCATTGTTACCTCTATTCACCCGATAGCTGAAATCGCGATGACCCGAGATCTACGACCCAGATCTTCCCTTGATCGACGAATGTGATGAAATCGATGTCTCGTGTTTCGTGACTTCAAAGTTCCCTTGCCTCCRTTCTCTCGATAGYTGAAAGCGAGATGGTACTGGATCAACGGTCTAGGTCTCTCCTTAGATCTGACGGTCATGATGATTTCRGGACTTCACATTTCGCGAATTCGAAAGGCTTTTCACCTCCGATTCCYCGATCCCTAAAATTTCGATATTCCACCCTGGACAATCAACGATCTAGATCTCTCCTAGATCCAATGACTCAGATCAAGTCAAGGATTTAGGCTTTGTGAATTGTTAGCATTCTCCCTTTGACTCCTCCAAAGCGCGAGTCATCGAAACACTGGTCATTCGCCATGCATCCCTCCCAATGGATGGTTCCAATTCTCTAGCGTTCAAATGGAATGAATGATATCTTTTCTCCCTTATTATTTCGTTATCTTCAGAGGTAGAAGATCTTCTGGGTGTTTAAAGGTGTCGAACCTTTTCTCCTTCGACTAGTCTGATTCTTGGATCTCTTTGACAATTACGAAAAGTGTTAACCCTCCCGAGCTTGGTCTCATGAAAAATTCTATTTCGCACACACTCCTTGCATTTCAGGGATTCTGATGACTTAGGTCCTGAAGGATTTCTTGAAGAGAAATTCTTCTTGCCATCCTGGCATTCTCCTTTCCTGACTCTTTGACGCTTAGTTGAATCCCAGATTTGTGCACTCCTTGCACCGGATATTTATACAATGTTTTGGGTTCTTGTGGATGACTATGCATGCCTTGCACCAGTCTCTTTGCACTCCTTGAAAAGGGAAAGTTTCATGTTATCTCTTTTGAGCTTCGAAACTGAAATAGATTCCATTAACGCACTCCTTGCGTTCTATGTGCACACCTTTCACCACTCAACAGAAGAGAAACAATTGAAACTTATCCTAACATTCACAGTCCTATCTACTCAAAATGAGATTCATTCATTCATTCATGAAAACACAATACACATAATTGCAAACAATGTTCACACCATGCATTGAATCAATTTTCCTCTGTTCTATTCATAAGTGAAAAATGGTTACAACTGTAAATGAACGACAAAAAATACTGAAATATTCTCCTAACTTCTATTCCAACAACTGCTGAATAAAAACACTGACTAGAAAATACTGAATAGCCTCAATCAGGCATACAAAACCTTTATTTATCACAAAGGGCTCTTAGGGTTCCCTCTGGCTACTTGTCTACACTAAAACTTGTCCTAATGACTATCTAGACAAATCGTATTCCATAGCCATAATGGAATATCCCACTTTTCTCATAATCGTTCAAGCATGCCTCCAAATTTTCCTAGCCTGATTTCAAGCATGCCCCAAGAGATTAATTTTGGCGCTGAGTTAAGTCAGTCTTGAAAATATCTGTCTCAACTTGTAGCATTGATCTCCCATACATATTTCCACATGTTGATGGGTCTTGATCCACGCAAGTGATAGTGATTCTCCTGCATCATGAGCACACTTGGTCCATATGTCGAACACTACATAGATACATTCCTTACCCTAGACCTTGGGTAGGCCTATGATGAAGTCCATCGATATACTCTCCCATTTATGCTTTGGAATGGGGAGTGGATGAAGAAGCCCTGTTGGAAGAGCATTCTCTGACTTGTTCTACTAGAAAGTCACACACTCACTAACGTGTCTCATAACATCTTGTTTGAGGCCCTTCCATGAGAACCTCTCCCTGATCTATCTCTAGGTTTTGAAAAATCCCTGATGGCCTTCTAGTGGTGAATCATGAACTGCTATGAGGATCTTCTTCTTGAGCCCCGATTTTGGCATCAAGTATACTCTGTCCTTGTAGAATATGAAATCGTCAATGAACCTATACATGTCATCCTATATCTTCCCATCCATAGCCTCACAAGCAAACTTGTTCTTGGAATATTCCACTAACAAGTAGGATTTCCAATCTGCTCAAATCTCCATCAAAGAACATGTCGCAGGTCTCCTCGATAGTGCATCAACCACAATTTTCTTCTTCCCCTTGACATATTCTATGTTGAAGTTGAATGCATGTACCTTCATCACCCATTTATGTTGGCACTTACTGAGGTCCTTCTGCTCAAGGAAATACTTCAAGTTGTTGTGATCTGTCTTGGCCACGAATTTGCTACCCACCAAATATTGTTTGAATTTGGTCAAGGCATGCATGATTTCCAACATTTCCTTGTCATAAATAGAGTACAACCTCTCAGGTTGATTGAGCTTCCTACTCTTGAATACAATGGGGTGTCTTCCCTGAATAAAAAATGTCTCGATACTCTTGCCGGATGCGTCACTCTAGTACAAATGGCAAGGTGAACTCTGGTAATGCCAACACTGGACAAGTGCCCATGACTTCCTTCATGAAATCAAATCCTTTATGTGAATCCTCGATCCAGATGAAATCCCCATGCTTGGTAAGATCTATCAGTGGTTCTCCAAGATGAGAAAAACCCCAAAACAACCTCCTGTAATATCTGCATAGCCCAAAGAAACTCCTCAACTTTGTCACGTTCCTGGGCGTTGGTCAATTCATAATGGCCCTGATCTTTGCCTGGTGAACCTGTACCCCATGTGCACTGATGATGTGCCCCAATTAAAGTAGCTCTGTCATACTGAACTCACACTTGGACTCTTTGGCATATAATTATTGTGCCTCCATGATGCCTAATACCTCATCTAGGTGCCTCATATGCTCCTACCATGTCTTATTGTAGACCAAGATGTTGTCGAAGAAAACCAAGACTGGTTTCCTCAACTGATCCCTGAATATGTGGTTCATGCAAAACTAGAATGTAGCAGGTGCATTGGTTAGCCCAAATGGCATAACCAGGAACTCAAAATGTCCAAAGTGACATCGAAATGTCATCTTCTATGTGTCCTTCTCTCGGATGTTGATCTGATGATACCCATAACATAGATCAATCTTTGAAAATAAAATTTCCCCATGCAGTTCATCCATCAATTCATCAATGCACGGAATATGATACTGATTTTTGATGGTTTTCTTATTCAAGGTCTGGTAATCAATGCACATCCTCATGGTTCCATCCTTCTTCACAACTAATACAGCTAAAGAGACGAATGGGCTGCTTCTCGGTCTAATGTGTCCCATGGCTAGCAATTCCTTGATTAATTTATCTATATCATCCTTGAACCTCCTAAGATAATGATAGGGAGGAGTGATCATAGGTTTTCCCCCCTCCTCCAACTCAATGGTGTGATCAAACCCCCTGTCAGGTGGTCTCCCTGGTGGAATCGACCCAAAAACCTATTGATGTCATCCCAACAAATTCTTGATCTTTGTATGATACTGTTGTCAACCCTCAAAATCCTTCCTCATAGTGATCAAGCACTCTGTGGAATATGCTACCTCATTGTGTCTGAATATCCTCTCCATCCTCTTAGCTTAAACTGTCCTGGGTGCTCCTGACGACATACCTCTCAGAACAACCTTCTTCCCATCACAGTCTCTTAACCCCATCTCCAAGGTTTGGTAATTGGTGGTGATTTTTCCCAAGGTGATCATCTACTGGACTCCCAACACCACATCTATGACAGATAGGTCAACCACATAAAATGTGTCTCTCATTGTTTAGTTTCCTAAATTTACCTCCAAGTCCGGAACTCTATCTAAACACTCCACTGTGTGGACATCTGCTACTGCAACATCAAATCCCTCAAAATCCTCTATCTGAAGTGCCTGTGTCGCTACCAATGAAGCACATATGAAGTTGTGGGTGACCCCACCATATTTCAGTGCGATTTCCCATTTCCCCTAAATATTCCCTCTGATCCAGAGGCTATCATACCTGGGAACACTAGAAAGGGTCGCTATGACTCCTCCCTTTGTTGGTTTTCATCTGTTAGCATGCTCAGGTGACTGTGGAACTACCGGCAGCTGGGCTCCTGTCAGTGTCGATGGTATATGGGAGGTTTATCCTCTTCCTGTGTTGAATACTCCTTTGATCTAGTGGCTCCACTATCCTTCTCCTACTCCTCACTATCTACATCGTCTGTTTCCACCTCAATATAGTGAATCTCTCCCTTGCCCATGCACCTGTGGCCTGGGACCCAAGGGTCTCTACAATTGAAGCAAAGATTCTTCCTCATAAGCTCTCTCCTCATCTCATCATCTAGCTTCTCCTTGCCCTTCCATTCTCTCTGGAATGTATTTTTGTCTCGATCCTTCTGGGTATAACGAGGGGTTTAGAAACGGGTTTAGTATTTGGCACCGAGTCTTCCAAATATTGAGTGCATAGGATGGAATACTGCAAGGTGTGAGGTATGTATGCCTTCACCCATACTCTCAAAATCTCCGTGAGTCCCTCTGTGAATAGGATGATCAACCTGGGATATGATGTAACTGTCACTTCCATAGCTACCAAGTGAAACTCCGTGATGATGCCTCTACTATGCTAGTTTGTCTCAACTAGGCTAGATCCTTAAAGTGGATATCAAGATTCCTCTTGTCAAACCTGTCCATGAGTCTCTCTGTGAACTCCCTATAGGAGGTAATGTGACTGTGACCCAATTTCACCAATCCATGATGCCACCACTTGTGTGCCTCACCCTCCAAGTGTAAGGTAGTGAAACTGATGGCCTCTGTCTCAGTCATCTGGTTGAGCTTGTAGTATGTGTCTAGCTTCTGTACCCAAGCTCTGGCGGTGCATTTGGATGATCCGTCGAAAGAAGGTATGGTGATTTTACCAACTTTCAAGATGAAATCGATGTTATTCCCCTGCTGTTGATGTGATCCTCCTCTCTGTGGCTCTCTGGGGCAGTTCTTGAGTCTGAGTCCACAATACTCGACTAGGGTCATATCCTGATGGAAGTTAGGGCCCAATGCTCCATACTCCCTCCTGTAATTTGCATGAGTGGGTGACCTTTGTGCTATCAACAGTTGTGCTGCTATTGGGGGTGCCCTATGGAAACTGGGAAACAAAGATCTGGGAATCCTACTCAAAGAGGTGTCTATGCAAGTAGGAGACAAGGGTCTACTCCCTACCCCTAAGCTCCCTTGTGCTACATGTGGGGCTTGTGTGTCTGGAGTGCCAACTATAGCCAATATATCAGCCACCTGTGCTAAGGACTGAGTCATGGCCCACTTACTAACTACCATATCGCTGATAATATGCATGAAGGATTCCTCTGGCTCCATGGGGGCCTTACCAATGCCCTCTGGTCGCTCATATCTATCTCCTAGCATACCCTCTGCCTAGTGCTTAGCCTCACATTCTACCCTTCTCTCTGCTTCCCTGTGTGCCTCTTCCTCTTCCTCTGAGCTGGGAGGGAAAGGAGGAAAGTGAGGCCTAGGCCTTCTTTCCTTGTGCCTGTTGTAAGTGACATATTCGTCACCTACGTGTTCATAGCCCTCTGGGTATTCTGCTACACTCATCATATTTAGTCATAGGCTTGAAGGACTAAATCTCTGATACCACTATAATGTTCCTGACTTGGATAGTCTAGAAAATGCTGCTAATGTGTGTGTAGGATTAATTTTTTACAACATATAAATGATCATACAAATAACAAATGCGACAAAAGACTGCAAAGTTTATATTATGATATCTCTTTGGAGTACAAATGTCGAATGTGGCTGAATAAAATGAACACTTGGCTAGATCAAATGACAAAAGGATCTTAGCCGGAATACAATAAGAAAACTAAATGATAACACTCAATAATAGATGGGCACTTTGGGATCAATGGATGAGATGGGACTATGGTAGCTTGCACGATAACTGCTGAAAGTCTAGAAATTTCTCCCTGGTGGATAAACCTCTTGGAATGGCCTGGAAACTGTACCAAATGGTGTGCCCTGCTCTAGCTCTTAGTTTTGGTTACTGACCGACCCCTCTGCTGGTGTGTCTAGACGCCATATGGATCCCCCTGGGGTAATGCATCTATCTCTCACTAGAAAAATGTGCCCTAGTTATTCCACCATTAGAATCGACTAAGATGTGTCTCAAAATGACAGCCTTGGCCTATTGGGAAATGGGTCAAAAGGTTTTCCCTAGATCTGATCTGATGACTGCTCGGGAACCCTGAATGTGTTCGCGAAAAGTGTCGCATTCCCAAGTATGGAAAATGCGCCCCAGATGATTCTCCCATTAGAATTTGATGAGGAAAGGGGATAAATATGCACCTTTCCTTCCTCTCAACTTGGTTGGAGGGGAATCTATCAACTCTCCCTGGATGGGACAATTCGACCCACTAAACCTCCTCAGAAGCTGCGCCCTCACCCTAGATAAGTGAACCCATGCTATTGAACCCTTTGTAAATACTACTAAAGAATGATGGAAGACTTGTGTGATCTTCCCGGTGACTAGGGTGTGTCTCTCAACACCGAAACCATCCAACTGGTGTCTTCCTCCTAGAATACACTGAATTATCTCTCATGAGATGTGCCTCTCTCCTCAATGACAAGTCAAAATCTTCATAATGATGAATTAGGTCGTTGACCCTTCTCTTATATCTTTTCTTAAACCTAATTCACTGTTAACTTATAATTTTAGCTTGTTTGTTCCATTTTTAGCTCATATTGTCTTAAAAGCGCTTTTAACCACTTTTAGCTCAATGTCACTTTCTGAACATAACACCTTTGACTGGAGTGACCTATAATAACCCTATTTACCCCTTTTCTGTCTCTGGCTATAGTTTGGTGAGATGGTTTAGACCATTAATCCTCCTCTCTGGAGCTCCTATTTGGAAAGGGACATTACAAGAGCAATGGTACTCGCTAAGGGTGTTCAAGTGGACACTTTTTTTTTTTTTTTGATGCATGCACATTGAGTGTAATATTTATTTGATTTCTACAATGGAGAGATCTATAGGATCTACACCTTAACAATTAGAACCTACTGAACAAGATCTTGCTTCACAAACCAAGTTATATGCAGATAAGACAATGCCATGGAACCAAATATTGGGCCATATAGGTGAGAAGGGCTTATAGGCCTTGGAAAAAAAAAATATTGTTCATGTATTGAATCATTGTTCTATTGAATTTGATTTTTTGTGAAAAATGCATATATGGAAAATAGAACCATGTTAAATTTAATTCGATTTCTCGCAGATCTTCTAGGTTGTTGGACTTAATTCATTTTGATGTATTTGGTCTAGTTAAAGTTCCCTTGATTTCTAAAACATTGTATTATGTGTCGTTTGTTGGTGATTATTTTAGAAGGACACGAGTATATTTTCTTAGAACTAAATCTAAGGTTTTTATTTAGTTTAAGGAGCTTAAAACTCTCTTGAAAAATTAGACTGGTAGGAAGATTAAGGTATTGAGGACTAATAATGGCGGTGAGTTTTCTTCTATAGAGTTTGATAAATTTTCTGAAGAGAATGGAATTGAAAGACATAAGACAACTTCATATAACCCTTAGAAGAATGGAGTTTCAAAATGGATGAATAGAACACAGATAAAGAGAGCTAGTTGTATGTTTAGTGGATCAGTGTTAGAGAAGAAGTTCGAGAAAGAAGCGGTTTCTACTACATCTTACTTGATTAACATTTCTCTCACATAAGCTCACATGGATACGATCCCTATGGAGGTTTTGATAGGAAAAAATACTTCAATTAGATAACCTATTGTTTTCAATCAACAATCTAAACTTGTCCACGTATTGAAGAATTTAACTAAAATTAAGAATCAAGTCTTTTGGACATAACCTTACCACAAACCGTGTTGTTCCACTGGGTAGGCTTAAGGGAAATGGGTTCCAAATCAACTAAACTGACAAGTTTGAAGTGATGTAAGAATAAATCGACCAATCTATCCACACTAACAAAGTCCCTCCATACCTCCAATTTGCTTAGAGTGAAGTTTGAATCACCTTTTATAATCAATGTTGGGTATGTGCTATATTCTTTACATGATTATCCCATTTTTTGTAGATTGAAATGGGAGTAAGGGGTGGGGGTATACCTCCCCCCTTGCTTGGGGGTTCATGGGCATATCCCTCGATAATGATTTTTGGGGGGGTTGTTTTTTGGTTTGTTTTTGGTGTTTTTTAGCTAATGGTTTTTTGACCCACTGTAATGTAATTCTAGTCAAGGAATATAATCCAACTCAACGGACTAGGGTTGTGGATGATGTGATATATTATATATTGTATTATAATGGTGCAGTTAATACAAATGTGAGTTAGAAGTGTGGCTCTAAACAAGCAGGTTTTCTCAGTTAAGGGTTTCCATGGTAAATTTCTGAGTACTATGAGTGATTGATACTGGTTTCTTTATGTTTTATAAAGAACTTGCATGTGCATTGTTACAATATAAAAGTTTAAATATACATTTGGTATTAGAGAAGTTATTGGCTTTAGGGGGACACCTTTTTTTATAAGAGTTTGATTATCTTGGGTCTATGATAAACCTAGTTTTAGTGGGAGCTCTACGATGGTGATTCTTATGGTGAAACCAAATTTTGAGCAACTCTAAGATCAAGATTGAGAAATTTAATGGGAAAAGTTTTGAGCTATGGAAGTTCAATATGGAGGATCTTTTGATAGACAAAGATCAGTGGGTCGTGGTGGATTTGAGTACTACACCTATGGGTATGTTGACGAAATACTGGGTGAAGTTGGATAGGAAGACAAATAACACAATATGGTTGTGTCTTTTATATTCAATGTCATTGTATGTCTCAGTTGAAGCTACAAATAAGGAATTATGGGATAATTTAGGGGCTTTGTATCAATGTATGTCCTTGGTAAAGAATTTTTTCCTACATAATAAGATGTACCTATTAAGGATGAATGATGGAGAATCGGTGATAGGGCATCTAAATTCCGTCAATACTATGGTAAGTCAGTTGTTGTATGACGAAATTAAAATTTATGATGAAGATGAGTGAATTAGATTATTGTGTTCTTTTCTAGATTCATGGGAAATTTTGGTTGTAGCTATTGGGTGTAATGCAACCACATTAAAGTTTGATGATGTGGTTTCATCCTTGTTATTGGAAGAAATGAGGAGGAAAACCACATATAATCAAAGAACATATGCCTTATCTATAAGAGGATGATCCCTGGATAGAAGTAAAAATAAGTCCTTGAGTGGGAGATCTAAATCTAGAGGTAGATATAAATCTCCAAGAAAATCCTTGAAAAAATGATGGAAATGTGATAAATATGGGCATTTCAAGAAGGATTGAAGATAAAAAAGTGTTGAGAGAGGGAATGGATCTGATGATGTTCATTCCGCAAAAGGGAATCCTCCCTAGAAGAAAGAGGGGATGTGTATTTGGATTATTCAAGAACACATGTAGATCATGATGTATGATTTATTGATTCAGGTGCTTCTTTTCATATGACTCCCCACAAGGCGTGGTTATGTGAATATAAAGGGTATAATGGAGGTGACAATTTCCTAGGATATGACTTGCCAACTAGAATCATAGGACACATAAAGGTTATGTTGAAACTCACGTATGAAAGGATTATAACACTCCTTGGGGTTTTACACATTCTAGAGTTGGATAAAATCTTGATATATATAAGCAAGATGAGTGGTGTAGGTGTACATATTGTGTTTGAAAATTAAACATGTAAAATGGTTTGAGTAATGATGTTGATGAGGGGAGTTCATAATCAAGCTCTATATATACAAGTTGTTGGGAAGAACAATTAGTAATGGGTGTAATAGTGATGTTGTTCCTGAGTGTGAAGAAGATGAAGCCCCTATGGTCTCTAGAGAAAAGAAAATGACATGGCATCAAATACTAAGACATATTAGAGATATGATCCTTCAATACTACATGGTAAAGGTATGGTTGAAAATATGTTTAATTGCACACTAGATTTTGATTTATGTGAACATTGTATATATGGAAAACATATTCGGGTAATATTATCATGTAGTGCTACAAGAGAAAAGGGGATATTATAGTTAGTACATAGTGATGTGTTTGGACCTAATCATGTTCCATCGCTAGGTAATTCTATGTACTGTGTTTCATTCATTCATAATTTCTAGAGGAATAGGATTTATTTCCTTCAAAATAAATACGAGGTGTTTGGTAAATTTCAAGAGTTTAAGGCTCTTGTGAAGAATCAAACAAATAAAATAAATGTGCCAAAGACATATAATGGTGGAGAGTTCCGCGAGAATGAATTTGAATAATTTTGTAAGAAGTGTGGTATAGCAAGGTAGAAGACTACTCCATACACACCTCAATAGAATGGGGTTGTATAAAGGATGAATAGGATGCCAATGAAAAAAGAAAGGAGAATTCTCAATGATTATAGGTTAGGACAAAAATTATGGGCAAAGGCAATGAGTATTACATGTTTTCTAGTAAATATATCACTCTCATCAGCATTGGTGGAAAAAATCCCACATGAGGCATGGAATAGAAAGAAATCCTCTCTTGAACATCTAAAAGTGTTTCATTGTGATGCTTATGTACATGTTCCAAAGGAAAATATGAGTAAGATGGATAATAAAGTTGAAAAGTGTATATTTATTGGTTATAAAGATGATATAAAAGGTTATAAACTTTGGAACACATAAACTAGGAAGGTTTTCTATAGTCGAGATTTTGTCTTTAGAGAGGTTAAAGATGTTATCAAATAGGAAGTCCCACTTAAAAAAAAGAGACAATAGAATTTGAGGATGATAAACTATGGAAGAAGGATGTGGTTGAGGAAATGAAAACCTTGAATAAAAATGATGCTTGGGATCTAATCGATTTTGCAGCTGGAAGAAAGCATGTTGGTAGTAAATGGGTGTTTAAGAAGAAGTTGAATGAAGAAGGTAAAGTGGAGAAGCATAAATATTTCCTAGTAGCAAAAAGATATTCCCAGGTAGAGGGAATTGATTTTGGTGGCATTTTTTCTCTTTTTGCTAAATTGACTTCTATTAGATTTCTTTTTTCCGTTGCTTCTGCTTTTGATCTTGAAGTAGAATAGATGGATGTAAAGACAATATTATTAAGATGGGGATATTGAAGAAGAAATCTACATGAAAAAAACAAAACATTTTGCAGTGAAGGGTAAGGAAGAGATGGTTTAAAAGATGAAAAGGTGCATGTATGAGTTAAAGCAATATCCAAGGATGTGGTATCAAAAGTTTGATATTTATATTTTGGGATTAAGTTTCACAAGGAGTAAATATGATCACTATCCATATTTCAAATTAGTTGGAGACAATTTTATTTATGTGGTGTTGTATCTTGATGATATGTTGTTGATTGGAAACAAATAGGAAATCATCAAGGAGGTAAAAACCCATTTGTCTTCTAAATTTGATATGAAAGGTGTTGGTGCCACAAATTTTATTTTGGGTATGGAAATTAAAAGAGATCAAGAAAACAAGAAACTCTAGTAGAGTTAGAGGAAATACATTGAGACAATATTGTAGAGGTTTAATATGTAGGAATGTAAATTGATGAAGGTACCTATTCCTGTAGGTGTAAATTTATATATAGATTAGTGTACCAAGACACAAGAAGAGAAAGAAGAGATATCTCGTGTTTCTTATGCTATTGTTGTTGGTTGTTTCATGTATGCAATGGTTTTTAATAGACCTGTCATTGCACATTTAATGGGATTTTTGAGAAGGTATATGTCAAAACTAGAGAAGGAGTGTTGGATAATTATAAAGAGGGTTTTCAAGTATTTGTGTGGCACTACAGATTATGGAATTTGATATCAAGGAAGACCTAGTGTAGATAGAGTGTTGGACATACATGGATTTGTTGACACAGACTAGGTTAGAGATCTGGATTTCACAAGATCTACAAGTGGTTATCTGTTTAAATTATTTGGAGGAGAAATCAGTTGGATGAGAAAGATACAATATAAAATGGTAGTATCAACTATAGAAGATTAATATAGGGTAGCTACTCATGCGAGTAAGGAATATTTAAGGTTATAGATATTTTTTCAGGTATTGAGTTTGTACAACAAGATGCAAGGTCACAGTGCAATCTTTCAGGAAAAGAACCCTGCTTATCATTATAAGACAAAGCATATTGATGATCAGTATCACTTTGTGTGAGACATGGTGTTATAACCCTAAATTGCACCACACATGCTTACTTGTCATCAGGCCAACTCATATCCCTTCATTGCCAAAACATTTGCTGAGAAACCTCTTTGAAAATTCTTTTGAGTTAAGTCAAACACGCCCTAACTCACTACTGCACGCATTGGAACACTGGCAGGCCTACTACTGCACACGTTGGAACGCTGGCAGGCCCACTACAACCCGTGTTTACCTAACAAAGAACAAAAACAGGAAAGTTGCCGACGGGACAAAAAGCTATGGGTCAGTTAACTGAAACTCCCAGCCATGCATGGCCGAGAG